>LOEQ01003905.1:115795-131641 GCA_001685075.1 Bramus lutescens
GAGAGAGAGAGAGAGAGAGAGGCATGGTCTTTCTTCATAGCCCTAGCTGTTCTGCAACTAGCTCTGTAGACCAGGCTGACCTTGAACTCTCAGAGAGAGATCCACCTTTCTCTGCCTCCAGAGTGCTGAGATTAAAGGCACCACCATGCCAGGTCCACGCCCGGTTTTACGTGGCATTGGCTGGGCAAACACTCAACCAGCCGAGCTACCTTCCCAACCCCTTGTTTTGTTTTAGTGTTGGACTTAAAGCCAAAGCCTTACTCGTGCTGAGCTATGTGACTGTTTGTCTTCCTGGTGAGGATGCTGCTGCAGGGTGGGGCTGTGAGTGCCTTTGGGAGTGGCTGACCTCAACAACCCTCTCAGCTTGTGTCCAGTATCCAGAGCTATTCCCTGGCTGCATCTACCTGTGTTTCTCTCTTCTTTTGTAGACGGAGTCCATAGCTGGTGAGGCCACTGAGCAGGGCAAGGCCGGGCCCTGCCCAAAAGGACACCAGAGTCCTTCACCGGCCCCTGTGCCTCAGAAGCCACCGGGCTCTCCTGCTGGCCCCACCATGACATCAGAGCCTACATCACCTCCAGTGGTGCCACCTCTCCACTCCCCCAAGTCCCCTGTCTGGCCCACTTTCCCCTTCCACAGGGAGGGCAGTAGGATCTGGGAACGTGGTGGTGGTATCGCTCCTCGGGACCTGCCCAGCCCTCTGCCTACCAAACGGACCAGGACATACTCAGCGTGAGTACATTGCCCTCCCCTAGGTCCCACGAACTTTCTCTAGGCTGGGCCCAAGCCTGCCTGTCCTCCTAGGAAGCTGTGCGACCTTCCAGTGACCTCTGTGTCGCCTCCCTCATTCCTTCATCCCAGTTATGGTGACTGGAATATAAGGGGTGAATGAGCCATGTCTGCAATTAGGAGAGGTTCTGAAGACTGGGTAAGGACTTAGCCTGGGGTGCAGTGAATTAGGACACCTAGATGAGTCTGAAGATGCATCAGATGAAGGAAGGGACTTGAGAAACATAGCCTAGGGATACATAGTGAGACTGGCCCAAAAATAAAATAAAATAAAATAAAAGGGCTTGAGTGTTACAGGCGGAACATCCTAGAGTGAATCTTTAGGGGAGGGTCGTGGACTGCCAGGGACTAGTTTTGGGCCTCTGGGGAGGTGCTGGGTGAGGCTAGATGGGGAGGGTCTGTGGGAACCAAGGAGTTTTCCACTTATTATTATTATTGGTGGTGGTGGTATTATGTGTGTGTGAGTGGGTGTGTACGTGTGCACCTACCACAGCCTGTGCATGTGGTTGCTTGTGTGTGGTGTGTGTTTACCTACCACAGCCTGTGTACATGTATAGTTGATTGTGTGTGGTTATGTATGCACATGTGTGTGTGTAGGCGTGTGTGTTCACCTGTGTGTGGAGGTCAGAGGACAGCTGTCAGGAGTGGGTTCTCTCCTTCCACCATGTGGGTTCTGGGGTTCAAACTCAGGCGGTCAATCTTGACAAGGGCATTTTTACCCACTGAACCATCTCCTCATGTCTGTTTTCTGTTTTGGTTTTTTGAGATAGAGCCTTGGTTGTCTTACTCCAGATTTCTGAATGCACTTCTGTGCCTGGCTGCAAGGCATTTATTATCATTACTACTCTGGATAGCAAGCGTGCATTGTCCTGTGTCTGATCCAAGGACAGAGCAGATGCTCAATCTATAGCACATGAAAATTAGTGGCCAGCAGTGGCTCAGTTGCCGTAAGAGATGGCGAGGTGCCTCTTAGCTTTAGTTCTTTTTGTTGTTGTTGTTAATTTAATTATTGGTTCTGAAGATGGAGCCTGAGCCTTACACGTGGCAGGCAAACCATCTACCACTTAGCTCCACTCCGAAATCTCCCAAGTGGAAGCCATTTAAGCCTAAACTCAGGATGGAAGGTGCTATTTAGAGGGGTACTGACAAGGAGCCAGGAGATGCCCTTGTTGTACTACACCAAGGCACACTGGGCAGGCTGTTGCCCCACTCTGGGCCCCAGTCTTTGTTATCTGTTGAATGGCTGTATTGTTGGGGGTCCAAGAACAGGCTCTCCAGGTCAAGCTCCAATCCCTTACCCTCTCCCCAGGACAGCTCGAGCCTCAGCCGGGCCCGTGTTCAAGGGCGTCTGTAAGCAGTTCTCCCGCTCACAAGGCCATGGCTTCATCACCCCTGAGAATGGCTCTGAGGACATCTTCGTGCATGTTTCTGAGTGAGTCCCCTCTATTTCCGTTTCTGATTGGGCCTTGTCTAGGTGTTCAATGTCACCTGACCCTCCCTTAGCTGCTGAGGTGGGTGTTCCTGCTGGCTATCCTTGCTCTGAGGAGTCCTGGGATGGGGTGGGCTGGGGTCATTTAGAGATCAGCAGGCAGTCCCTATAACCATGGTAACCACTGCTGAGACCCTAGGATCCTATGCTAAAATCACGGGAGTCCTGAGAGATCTGCTTCTCCGTCCCCAGAGGAGGGAGGGACTTTCCAGATTGCCCTTTCACAGCCTAGAAGAACACTTGGGCTCTGAGAAGTTGGTGGAGGGTCCCTGGTCTAGCAAGGCTAGGGGTCACAGTGCTGTCTGCGGACGGGTTTGCTCTTGTGCTGATCCTTCCCCTTCTGTCCACCAGCATCGAGGGGGAGTATGTCCCTGTGGAAGGCGATGAGGTGACCTACAAGATGTGTCCCATCCCACCCAAGAATCAGAAGTTTCAGGCCGTAGAGGTGGTGCTCACCCAGTTGGCCCCCCACACTCCCCACGAGACATGGTCTGGCCAGGTTGTGGGATCCTAGGCAGGTGTGGGGGGGGAGTCATGCCCATGAGGAGGCAGGTAGCAGCCCACTCTGTGCTCCCACGGTGCTGCTGACCAGCCCTTGGGTGTGCTCATTTGTCTGTCTGTCTGTGCTCTGTGGCCGTGAATGTGTGCTTCTGCCCACCTGTGACCCATGACTTGCGTGATCTGGCCTAGGGTTGGATGGAGTGCAGCCACCAGTCCTGCCTTGGCCCGTCTCTCCTTCCTCCAACCCTGCCATGGAAACACACGACCTTCTTGCCCTCTTGCCCACTTACCTATATACTGTGGGCCTGCGTCGTGTTATTGAGAACCCAGGGAGACCCCTCTCCCATGAGCCTGTTCCTCACTGCTGTCCTCAGACCCACTCAGTCTGGTTCCTAGCCCTGTCCGCTTGTGTTCCTGGCTCCTGTGCTGGACCTGGGTGTCTGCTCTGGCCTGGACCCTTCCTCTCAGAAGCCAGGCCTCTGAGTACTTTGTAGGGGCCTCCCACTTTAGGGAGGAAGCAGACAAAACATGGCCAGCCCGTGCCATAACTTAGCTCATCTTCCTGATCCCACCCTTTCGGTGCCCTGGAGGGAACAAGGCATAGCCAGTCCTCTCTCCTCAGCCAGCAGAGGCTATTTTGAACCCCACAAAGCTAGGTTCCTTCCCGAGCTGGGAGAGCCAAGCTTATTCTGTCCCCAAGGTGAGGTGGGGACATGGTTTCCTCCAGTTTGGACAGAACCATCTATCTGCCGTGATGCACAAACTCTGTGGATGCCCTGCCCAGTGTTGGCCATGACAGTGGCTGAGGATGCAGCAATGGACTGACATGCCACCTCAGGCAAGGCCAGGTCCAGGCACCCAAAGGAATGGTCCTCAGTCAGGGAGACCACTGGCCTTGCCCATCCCCACCCCTCAAATTAGACCCTCTCCCCGAAGTTATACAATGGTTCCTATAGATCCCTGACAAGTCGGTAGCTGAAGTGGAGCTTATCTCGTCCACCCTCAAGTGTGACTGTCCCTCTTACCTGGAGTCAGTCTGGGCTAAGATGTATCCCTTCTAGACAGGAGGATAAGTGGGATCACAGGTTCAGGTAGGACCTGCCTCAGCAGTGACCCTTATGAGACCTAGTCTGCAAGGAAAACATGGGCCCAGGTGCCCAGGATGAAAGGGGTCAGTGATTATCTATGTGGCCTTTTAGGTGACCACAGGGTAGAGTCATTTGGGGTGTTTGTACCCCACCTTGTCCTAGAACCCTTTGCACAAAGGCTGGCACTCTAGAGCTGTTAAGTGTTGCCTAGTCCTCTTATTGGAAAAGACCTACCTAGCTGGCATCCCACTGTGAACTACGCTTTTCTAGCAAGGTCTGTCCCTGAAGAACTGTCCTCTGCAACCATGAGGACAGGACCCGAGTTCAAATCCCCAACATGCCTGTCACCCACCACTGAGTGACAGAGACAGGCAGATCCTTGACAGGGAACATGTTGGTACAGGTGGACCCCAGGGCTACCCAGGCCTCCCTCCTTCAAGCGGGCCCTCTTCAGGCATCACTTCGAGGCTGCCTGAGTGGCTGGGAGCATCNGGGCTCCTCTCTACTCTCGGGCCCTGCGATGCCGAGTCAGAAACCTCCCCACCCAGACCCCAGCCACGGACTACTCATCCCCCCAACACTGGCAATAAACTCAACTGTGACCTAGCTTGCTCCTGAGCTGCCTGTCTTTGAGGGTCCTTGGGGAAGGGGGCTGAGGAAGGTACACAGCATGTTGGCCATGTCTGGGGCTTCAGTGGATCAAAGACCTCCTGGGACAAGCTCCTGTCCCTGTATTTTCTCATCGGCACAGTGGGGCCCTACGTGCATGTGCCGGGAAGAATCATATCTTCAGACACATCTAACACACCTTGTCTTGGGAACTTTAATATCTGCGACAGTCTTTTTAGTAGTGCCCCTTCCCTGCCACTCTGTCCCTGTCAGTCTGTGGCCAGCAGGCTCCACAGCAGAACTCACATGCCTCCCTTTGGAGTGAAACCTAGTCTGTCCTGAAGAAACCAGGGCTGTCAGTGGAGTACAGGAATAAATCTTATCAGGAGGCACCTAGCTGGGGACAGTTGCCACACAGATCCTGGTCCTGTGTGGGTGGACCTTATGCCCATGTGATGCTGCATGCAGGTCCAGAGTGGGAACCTTGGCACTCCATGGTTCTTTCTTCAGGCCCGGACAGAGTTCTTTGAAGGTCCCAGTGCTCAGCTGTGGTTACTGTCAGGCCTCGTGGGCTGTCTCTGGGAAGAAAAGTTCTCGGCATCGCTGTACAGTATCCTGAGGGGAGACCACACTATGGCCGACAGTCCGGGGGTCTGCATAGATCTCAAAGTCATTGCCACCCTGCATTCAGAAGGACACGGAAGATGTGATCTTAGGTGATGCCTACAGGGGAGGAGGTGCCCAGGACTGAGGCCCAAGAGATACCCTTCCCATCCTGGCTCCTGCAGACCTGCCTCTCCTTGGACCTGCCAGGAATCCCACCATCCTGGGTTCTCAGACCTACCCCAACTTGCTGGGTACCATGGAACAAGTGTCCAGCCCTCTTTGGCCCTGATCTTCTGAACTGCAGAGTGGGAACACTGATTATCTCCTGGGAGGCCCTGACAGGCCTCTGTTCTATTGCCTGTGTCCTAGCCTTGACCTCAGGTGCTTTGGGTTGAGGGGACCTGGGCAGGGCCACACTCACAGGACTGGTCTCATTCCCAAAGAAGTGGATGATGTCGAAGCTGTCCTCATCCAGGCTGTCGAGGCAGTAGCGCTTATCCCAGCCCTCGGGGAAGACGTCGAAGCTTATCATGCCTCCTGCGGATGATGTGGGGGTCATAACAAGATCCTGAGAGGGACAGACAAGGCTGGCAGCTTGTCAGGGAAGCTCACGAAGCTAAGTTGGGCAAAACATGCTTTATTTTTGAGCCTTGTGTACCCAGTTTGGCTTTGTACTATGCAGCCAAGGAAAGCTGTGAATCCCCCATCTTCCTGCTTCTACTTAAGTGCCGCGATTAGAGACAAGTGGCAGTGCGCCTGGCTCTAAGGCTCTTTGTTCATTCAACAACCCTGAGAGCCACCAAGGGCAGACTTGGGATCTGTAGGGTCTCATCCAGGCTGGCAGCAAACAGGAGCAAAGGTGGGCTCACCCAGTCAGCATGGCCAGGGAGATCCAAGGCAACAGCATGCTGGGACACAAACCACAGTGGGAGTACCCAGGGGGCTCTGGGCAGCAGACACAATGGTAGGTTCTAAGTGATCATGGCATCTGCTCTCCCCTCTGGCTACTAGGGAACAAGCCGAGATGGCAGCTGGGATAGCAGACGTCCCAGGTGTCTCGGAGAGCAGCTGGTGGCAGAGGTTGAGTCACCAGCTTCAGAAAGATCTGTGAAGCCCTCGACTACTAGCCAATTGGACTGGGCATAGGAAGGGTGAGGACCAACGTCAGGCGGTCACTGAACAAAGAGGGCAAAACTGGCACAGGTAAATAGCGTCCCCTGCCGAGCCCACCACAGGAAAGGCTTACCTCGGGAGAACCTCAGCCCCTTGCCAGCAAACTCCGTCTTCAGGGCTTCCACGAACTTCTCTCGGATCTTCTCCTTCTGTACAGGGAAGGGTACGAATTGGCTTAGAGGGCCTTCTGTACACCACGCCTGTAACCCCCACCAGCTCCCTGACTGTCTGGGTGAGTGTGGCCCCCAATTACAAATGGGACAACAGGTCCCCTTTTCTTGGTGTCAGTGCTGGGGTCTAGACCCAGAAATCCATGGCCCCCGCCAATGGGGGTATGGAGGCATGCGAAGAAAGGTGGAGGGTATGGGAGCAGAGTGTTGAGTCCGGTCGGATACACCCTGAGATCTATAGGCTAACTGAGTTCTAGGCCTGTCTGGTGGCTATGCTGCTTTCATAGCCTTCCCTGCTGCTCCAGGCCAGGCCCGTTAGCTGTTCTCCATCCCCATCACGTCAGTAAAGCTGCCTTTCCAACCTGGGTAAACAGGAGGTAGACCTGGGACTGGAAACCTAGGGAACATGGGAAGGGGCCACCTGGCTAGGAGGTTGTCAATGATCAACCTTCCCTTAGCCCTGTGTCCACTGCCTACCGGAGGCCTCTGTGCACTGTGGGAGTTGTACTTTAAGACCCACCCACTATCAGGGAAACACCAGGGACCAGTCAGCCACATCAAAGACACACTCAGCAACCAACTCCCTAAGTGACCCGCGATGACAGTCACTTCTCTGAGCCTTGGTTTCCACATCAATACGATGGGAATACACCTGTTTATTCATTCAAAAGCATCCATGGCAGGCAGGCACAGTGGGACACACCTATAAGACCAGCCAACAGGAAGCTGCCAGTTGGATGCCAGCACCGTGACACAGAGCGTCTGAGGCCAGTCTGGGCCTCACACTAAGAAGACACTGCTTCAAAAAGAAAATGTTTTGAGCGGGGCAGTGGTGGCGCATACCTTTAATCCCAGCACTTGGGAGGCAGAGGCAGGTGGATCTTTGTGAGTTCAAGGCCAGCCTGTCTACAAGAGCTAGTTCCAGGACGGGCTGCAAAACTATACAGAGTAACCCTGTCTCAAAAAGCCAAAAATAGAAAAAAAGGAAAAGAAAAGAGAATGTTTCTTGGGGAGGGGTTGTTGTATGTCAGTGATGCCCTAGCATGTACGAGGCCCTGCGATCCATCCCCAGGACCACTGACCTCTGCACAGGACATGGAAGGGATGTGGGCTGGATGTGATTGGTGCAGTAAGGGTGGAGAAGAGGACAGCCTAGTCTAGGTGGTGCGCTCCCAGCAGAAGGCCCAGTGTGAAGGAAGAAACTGCTGTCTCTAGGATGAGCAGAAGCCATGGCTGCAATGCAGGGCAAGGGACGAGCAGCTGGCTGAGTCAGGGTGAGAACATGAGAGCAGGGGCAGATAAACTCACACCACCCCTGACGTGTCTGCAGAAATGACCCCCCAAAAGGGGTGATGAACAGGGAGGCGAGCAACACGCCTGGTGATGTTTAGGGAGGCAGTTGGCATATAAACTGAATAAGGGGGCGTGTACTTGTAACCCCAGCATTTGAGAAACTAAGGGAGATCATAAGTTCAAAGACAACCTGGGTAAACACCAACAAAAAGAAACAAAATCTGGCTTTTGAGAGGATTTGATGTGTTCTGGATGGGAGTGAGAACATGGCAGCTGCAGACAGAAGCCTGGAAGGCTGAGCCAGAGGGGGGCAGAGAGATGCCTCGAGGCTGTGAGGGGGGCCTGAGACGCTGCCCAACCAGCCCTGGGGAGCCCCAGAAGGCTTGTTACTGGGGAGATACAGACAGATGTGTTCTAAAGGTTCTCAAAGGTGGGCTGGAAGCAGAGGGGACGGAGGACAAGGGAAAGGACTCGGGTAACTGAGGACAAGCGGGTGGGAGCCTAGAGCTGTTGGTTCTGGTGTGGGTAGGAATGCGGCAGCAGTACTGAGGTGATAACATAGGCCACTGGGGGCTAGTGACTGCAGGTCACCAGGAAAGGAGTCCAGCAATAACAAAAAGAGGCTGGTGTGCCTACAGAAATGACACACAGGTACCCTAGTGTGAACCCAAAACTCCTCCTCCAAACCCATTTTATTAATGAGAAAGCAAAGCTCAGAGTGCTGAGTGATAGGGCCTATGGCTGCCCAGCAAACAGCACCTTGTCCAGTTCAGAGAATTCGATCCTCTCCTCCAGGGTGCAGCTGCGGCCGATGGGTGAGATGTTCAGCATGCCATTCCGGAACTCAATGAAGGTTCCACTGGGGGTGATGAAGAAAAGGGGTGAGAAAGCCAGAAGCCAAGGGGGAGAAGGGGAGAATAGCTCTGAATTCAAATCCTGTCCTCTCTAGAACCACAGTCTCTTTGGACTTCACAGGGTAAACGAATCTACCCATGTATAAGTTAGGGTCCGGGACCTGTGGGTATGTAGCTCATTGGCAGAACACTTGCCTAGCATGGGCAAGGTCCCCAGGTTCTAACCCTAGATGCAGAAAAAAATATCAAGGGGGTCCATGTGAGGGACTCGCACTCTCTTCCCCTAAGCCCAGCTCAGTGGGGCCTCACCGCTTCTTGGGTAGTCTGAGGAGAGCCATATAGCTGAGACAGAAGTTGATCAAGTCCTGCAGGAGCTCCTCCCCCAGGTGGTTCTGGATCGTCTGTGGAAGGAACACAAGGCTGGCACTGTGGCACACACAAGATAGAGGGAACAAGCTTGGAAAAGTGGGGTGCCCCAGCTAAGGCCTGGGGACACTGACCTGCTTGGAGAGGAGCCGTCCCTGCTTATACTGCACTGTTCCGTTCTCGGCAAACACATAATCAAACTTCTCAATGACTTGGGACCCATGGAGAAGCCGGAGAGAAAAAAAGCATGAGACAAGGACCCACTGTCCTCAGGGAAGAAGCAAGCCCTGGGGACAAAGCCCGTGCTGTTTGGCTTGGAGGTCTGCACCCACTTTTCCATCCTAAACCGGCTTTTCCAGCACTTCCTCAACCTCTGCTTTCTTCTACACCAGCCAGTCACTCCTCTAGCCATTGTTCAGGTAGGACCTTCTTCTGCTGCGGCAGCCCCTTGCGTCTCACCCTCCAAATCCAGCTCCCTCTTCTGGAAGGCTTCCCAGAAATGACCAAGAGAGGGCGCCATTTCCACTCTGCCCTCCCATAGCCCTCAGGCCTCCCCCATGAAGACTCTATTCTCCTTTCTCAGTCTCTCTGCAGAGCAGTTTGCAGCTCTGAGGGCTACAAGAAGCAGTTGGGAGTTGGGAGGCCCAGAGAGTGTGGCTGGGATGCCCTGCAGCATTTGGGTGGTAGATGATGGGGGCTACAGGATGTGGTGGGAAGGAGTCGTGGACAGATGGCATAGTCTGGATTTGCCAGAGAATAAATGAGGAGATAAGGAAAAGGGATAAAGGGGAAAAGATCTTTTCTATTCCAAAAAGATAAGGAAGCTTCTGGCTTGAGGGGCTTTTCCTGACAATGAGATGAAACTAAGTATTTCCAAGTTACTTCAGTTTTGCTATTAAAAACAAGATAATCAGCTGGGCATGGTGGCACTCGCCTTTGATCCCAGCACTTCAGACAGAGGCAGGCAGATCTCTGTGAGTTCGAGGCCAGCCAGGTCTAAAAGAGTTCTAGGACAGCCAAGGCCTCACAGAGAAACCTTGTCTCGAAAACAAA
Organism: Bramus lutescens; assembly: GCA_001685075.1. Taxonomy (NCBI): domain Eukaryota; kingdom Metazoa; phylum Chordata; class Mammalia; order Rodentia; family Cricetidae; genus Bramus; species Bramus lutescens. The sequence continues at coordinate 125,785 of LOEQ01003905.1, forward strand.
AAAGATTAAGAAGTAATAAATAAACAAGCAAACAGAAACCAAGACTCAGCACAAGAACACACACAGCCTAAGGGCAGGAGGCTGCATGCTTTGCTTCTAGTTTTTGTTCCAGATGTTAGCAGAGTGGCGACTACCAGGTACTCAATAAATGTGTGTGTGTGTGACACCCTGGGGTACCTGGGGCTTCTTCTTTGTCTCTTCTGCCCCACAGAAGCAGGAGAGGTGCCCACACACCTCCCAGCTCCACACTCCTACCTCCTACCCCAAAGCCCGCTGGAGGAGACTTTGCCACCAGTGCCTACCTTCATCCCCATCACCTAGCTGCTCAGCGATCTTTGAGTAGTCAGAACCTCCCACCACGCCAATCTGCACCCTGCTGCGAAGCTTCTGCAGGAAAGTTGATACCTCAGGGTCAATTTTCTGTCAGGGACAGGAAGGACAAAAAGACTCTGGTTATCAAAAAATCTGGGACCTCAAGCCGGGCAAAGGTGGTAATCCCAGGACTCAGGAGGCAGAGGAAGGAGAATCTCTGAGTTTGAGGCCAGCCTGCTCTACACAGAGTTCCAAGAGAGGTTCCAAACTACACAGGGAAACCCAGTCTCAAAATAAAATAATAAAAATGTCTGGAATCTCTACTTGGCTCTTAGTGTTCAGAATCAGGGAATCCACCCTCCACCTGAATCTGAGCACCCTTAATTAAAAAGCCAGAATTGTAAAATGCAAAACTGCTTGAGCACTAACACAATGCCCAAAGTGGAGAATTCCACAGGTGACACCTCAAGCCAAGTGTCACAATCAAGACAGAAACTCACTAAAAACACTGCACAGATAGGGCAGGGGTATATCCTCATGCCAGAGTGCTTTTCTGAAACGCCTGTGGTCTTGGGTTTGAAAAGTAAGATAATCCCAGTGCTCAGGAGGCAGAGGCACGCGAATTTCTGTGAGTTAGAGGCTAGCCTGGTCTACAGAGTGAGTTCCAGAACAGGTTCCAAGGCTGCCTTGAGAAACCCTGTCTTGAAAAAAACAAAACAAAAACAAAAGCCACATATAAGGTCAGTCAAAGGAGTGGGTTTGGTGAGTGGAGGAACCTATCTTGAAGTCTAACAACCTGAGTTCAGTCCCAGGGAGGCCCGTGATAAGAGAGAGGTCCTCTGACCTCCATACTCTCAATGAGGTGCATGCATGTCCAGTCACACACATGCATATAAAATATACAAATAAAATGTAAAACAAACAAAATAAACTGTCTTCAGAGTAGAACATGGTAAAGCCAGATGTGATGGCGCATGCTTGTAATTCCAACACGGAAGAGCAGGTCAAAGGCACTGCGAGCTCTGTCTTTGGGAGTGAAGCTCTGTCTAAAAGAATATTTTTGAGAGTATTAGGAGTTGTCTTTAGGCTAATCTATCAGTTATATATAAAATACAAATGAATTTTGTGTTTACATGTGGGTCCCATTGCCGTCATAACTCATTATGTATATGCTCAGAATCTGAAAAATATCTAAAACAGCAAACATTTCTGGTTGCAAACGTTTCAAATCAAAGACTCTTCACTTGCACAAGGCAGATAACTCAGAAGCTCCACCTGCTAAGCGCGGCTCCAGTGACTGAGCAAAGCGCTTTGCCTTTCTTTGCTCAGTTTCCTCTTTTATAACGTTAGGAGTCACTTAAAGGAGATCACAGCTACCCCTGGATGAGAGAATGTGTTCAAAGTGTATACAGATTCTCTAAGGAAACCTGAACAGGTGAGTCAGAACTCAAACTTCCTTATATTCAGATATCCAAGATCAGAGCTAGAGACCATGGTAGGAGGGGAACAGGAACTCCCAAGTGCTATCCATCAAAGTATACGCTGGTGCAATTGTTTTGGAAGGCAATTTGGCAAGAGCCACTGAAGCTTAAAAATGTCCATACCCCAACCAGCATTTCAATTTCTCTTGCCTAAGGCACATACAGCAGTTCCTTGGGGGTATAGTTTAGAACAGTGAAAACTGCAAGCAACTCCCAAGCTTATCGGCCAATGACACATGCTTCCTCAGAACTATTACCAGGCAAGGGTACAGATAAGGCCAGATCTCTGCTTTCAACAAAGCTAGGTCCTAAAACGTGCTGTTAACTGTCTGAAGCTAGTTATAGGAAGCCACAGGCAGGATAGTGCCAAGTCAGTAACAGCTGTGCAATACAATTTATATTTCCTATGGGCAGAGAGATCCAGATAAAAGCACCAAAGTCATACTACATAGACAATATTACCTTGGGGAGAGGGCTAGCCCTGGGATACTGGTGAGGTCAAAGTGGTCTTTAGCTTTTAATGTTTGCATTCTTTACAAAAAGACTACACTTGTGAATACATGTATAATTAAAAAATAATGGCCTAGCATAAACAAATTGGCAGGCAGTTATTGTCCAGGCCTTGCCAAGTCAGCGCAGCATAGATAGGGTCAGGAGAGGCGTGCCTAGGCGGGACCACCCTCTCTCTTATCCTGGCATCTTCAATTCTCATCCACCCCTGCTGGAAAGAAAGGTGACTGATCCCTCCTAGGGAAGGGCTATCCGGAGGCTAAGACTTAGGTTCCCACCAGCTTCTGCTGTGGAAGAATTCTCAGGTCATCCCCGTTGTCCCCACACGGGAAAGTGGACCACTGGAAGGATAGGCAGGAACAACCATGGATGAGACAGAGGGAGGAAAACTGAGTATGAGCAAAGATCGGAGGGTGAACCATAAAGGGCGGATAGAAAGAAAACATACTCCTACTTACACTGACTCAGTGACCCTCTTGCAACCAGACTAGCCCTGGGGCCTCTCACAACACATGGGTGGAGCCAAAACGATACCATCAAAAAAACAAAACTCGTCAGAAAAGCAGCTCTCTCCCTCCGACCAGAGGTGGAAGGTAAGACCCCTAAGAGGCTTAACTAAACCCAAGCTTGGGCCTGGGGACGCCAGGGTGGAATGGCTTGAAGACCTTTCTTGCCCTCACTAGAGGGCGACTGAGGGCTTGGGAGCATGCCGAACTCTGCCTGAACACCGCGTCCAAAAAGCTGGAGGACTGGCTAGCTGTGCATCCTAGGGCTCAAATAAGGGTGGGAGCACCCCAGAGCCTCAGGCTCGGTCTGTGGAAGCCTTGGGACCGGGACACCTGGCATCCCACCCGTGGACGCTCCTCCTAGGACTGGATCCAGACTCTGCGCGCTAAGGAAAAAACCTGGGCGCCCGCCCGCGAAGCGCTGCGGCCTAGAAGGCCCGGAGGGCCTGGGTCCCATCTCCCTGGGGACAGGAACCGATACCATTGCGCTCCACATTCTCCACCGGGTGGCGTGGGTGTCGGCGACCACATGGCTGCGCGCCCCACGCTGGATCACAAATGTCTGCATGACACTTGGCGGGAGCTGCCAAACCTCGGAGCCCTTACCTGGCGAGCGGGCGTGAGGGTCCCGTCCACGTCAAACAGGCAGAGGATGCGCTCTTTCNATCGGTCCTCCCTCGAGGTAGGGGGGCCCGAGTCGCCGAAAGCGGACTCTACTGGCACCTAGGATGGAGGGGCGTAGTAATGGGCGGGATCAGAACTCTGGGCCGACAGAGACAGGAACCGGGGGAAAAGGGGTGGAACCGGAAAGCAGCGTCGGGCCAGGATTGGACTTTAGTTGGTTGAGGGTGATTGCAGGGCACGCCCTACAGGGGTGGAGGTGGAGCGAGCCCGGCTGCTTGTGGTTCCTAAGGTTTGTAGGACGAAGAGGGAAGAAATCTCCGGAGAAAACCTGGTGCGCTGGCTCACCTGTAATCCAGCACTTGGGAGGCTGCTTGCGCCGCCATTGCCCAGCTGTTATTCTTAGTTATATTTTTTGCTTATTTGTGTGTGGGCAAATGCATGAAACAGCACATGTGTGGAGGTCAGAGGGCAATTCACAAGAGCCGCTTCTCTTCCTCCGCCATTGTAGATCCCGTAAATCTCGGGGCATTAGGTTTGCACAGGTGCCTTTACCCATTGAACCATCTCAGTGGATAAGGCACACTAAATGCATTTGATGTAGGTCTGAGCATGAGGGTTAAGAAAAACAGAGGAGTCATTTGTTAGAAGGCCCAGGACTCATCTTTCCGTTTTCCTCATGGCTGCCCAGCCCAACCACAGGCCTCTGGCCATGAGGAGAACACGGCCTACATAGCTCCATGTGGAAGACTGTCGGGGGAGACGTTGACCCGCCAGGAAACAAAGGGTAAATAAAGGAAAGAGACCACCATGTGACAAGAACCTGACCCAATCTATGGGCTCCAGGGTCTGACAGTTGTTGACAGTTTTTCTACAAGAGCTAGTTCCAGGACCCAAAGCTACAGAGAAACCCTGTCTTGAGAAACAAAACAAAACAAAACAAACAAACAAACATAAAAAGCCAGGTGGTGCTGGTGCACGCCTTTAATGGCTGGAGATGGTCTGTGGTCTGTGGCCATATTCATAGTCAGTTTGATAATGCTGGTGGATCTGATGCACCAGCACCTGCGCTGGACTGCCCGCTACCCGCCAGGCCCCGTGCTATTGCCTGTATGGTGCAGCCTGCTGCAAGCGGACCTCAAGAATATGCCGCACAGCTTGTTCGAGGTGAGGGGATACGATGGTGGAGGGCAGCCGAGGTATGGTGCTCCTAGCTGCCCATGGTGCTGAAGCCATAGGCATTCAAGAGGAACGGTTAAGGTTCCTGAGGGAGGGCACTGCAGACCTGAGGGCACTCAGCCTTCCAAGGGCAAAAACATGGTAACATAATGGCAGGAAGCTGGTGCAGGATGTGACCGCACGTTTGGAATTTGTTGGATAGAGCAGAAGTCATGGAGGCCCAAGTCCCTTATGATCCCCTCAGTGAATGAAGCGTCAGGGCTGTGGGAGGGGGATGAGGGTATAGAATAGCATGGTGGTCAAGAAACCAGGAGGAGAGAAGTGCTGTGGTTGATGCGTGGCCTCAAGATCACTGCTGACCTCCAGGAACCAGAGATTTCTTATGTATGGTGAGATGCTCAACTGGGGTGGAGCTCAGTGGTAGAGGATTTGCCCAGGAAATGTGAGGTCCTGAGGTCAGTAACAACACACACAAATGCATGTACTCATGCAGGCATGCACAATTAAGACTTGTATGGTGAGCCTGAGTCTAGCATCAGCTGGGGGATTCCACTTTATAATTACTGTGTCCCTCTTTAGCTTCAGTATTGTTTCGGTGATGTGTTCAGCCTGCAGATGGCCTGGAAGCCCACGGTCATGATCAATGGACTGAAGGCCATGCATGGGGTGTTGGTGACCTGTGGAGAGGACACTGCTGCCCATCCCCGAATGCCAATTTGTGAACACCTGGGCTTTGGGCCTAAATCCAGAGGCAAAAGGCTGCAGCAGGGGACTGGGGTGGGCAGAAGCTGTGTCACAGATAGGCTTGTGGGCAGCAACTAGAGGAAGGACAGGGCTTAATGGAGGTGGTGATGTAGTCAAGCAATGCAACAAAAGTTGCTGAGTGTTGAGAGCAGAGGACAACACAGTCAGGGGTCCTTAGTAACAGTCCCTGCAGGTGTGGCGTTAGCACCGTACGGGCCTGAGTGGCGAGAGCAGTGGCGATTCTCTGTGTCCACCCTGCTCAACTTCAGCCTGGGCCAGAAATCACTGGAGCAGTGGGTGACGGAGGAGGCAGCCCACCTATGTGATGCCTTTGCCGACCAGGCTGGTGGGTGATGGGTGAGGGGTGCAGAGGGGCACAAGGAGACATGAGCAGCACAGTGACTTGCTTACCTCTCTACTCCCAGGATAACCCCTCAACCCCTGATGTAGGTGGGTCATCTGTCTATGTGTTACTTTCATTGGTTAATAAAGAAGCTGCCTTGG
>LOEQ01003906.1:5613-26820 GCA_001685075.1 Bramus lutescens
GGGGGATTATGTGAGCAAAGGGCCCAAGACCATGAGGGAAACCCACAGAAACAGCTGACCTGAGCTAGAGGGAGCTCACTGACTCTGGACTGACAGCTGGGCAACCTGCATAGGACCAAACTAGGCCCTCTGAATGTGGGTGAGTTTTATGGCTTGGCCAGTCTGTGGGGCCAATGGTAGTGGGACCAGGGTTTATCCTTAGTGGGGGTTGGGGTGTAGATAACTGGTTAATATGGGGACCACCTAGTGTGTGTGTGTGGATAACTGGTTAGTATAGGGACCACCTAGTGTGTGTGTGTGTGTGTGTATAACTGTGGTTAGTATAGGGACCACCTAGTGTGTGGGGATAACTGTGGTTAGTATAGGGACCCCCTAGTGTGTGTGTGTGTGTGTGTGTGTGTGTGTGTGGATAACTGTGGTTAGTATAGGGACCTCCTAGTGTGTGTGGATAACTGTGGTTAATATAGGGACCACCTAGTGTGTGTGGATAACTGTGGTTAATATAGGGACCACCTAGTGTGTGTGTGTGTATAACTGTGGTTAGTATTGTGACACCTAGTGTGTGTGGATAACTGTGGTTAGTATTGGGACACCTAGTGTGTGTGTGTGGATAACTGTGGTTAGTATAGGGACCACCTAGTGTGTGTGTGGATAACTGTGGTTAGTATAGGGACCACCTAGTGTGTGTGTGGATAAGTGTGGTTAGTATAGGGACCACCTAGTGTGTGTGTGTGTGTGTGTGTGGATAACTGTGGTTAGTATTTTGACACCTAGTGTGTGTGGATAACTGTGGTTAGTATTGGGACACCTAGCTCATACTCCTTTGTGTAAAAACTTGAAAGTACAGAAGGAAGACGACAAAGTGTAAGCCCTGGTGTTTATCTTACACAGCTCTATGATCTAGAACTTTAGGTTTTGGATATGAAACACCTCTGAGAAAGAGGCAAAGGCCTACAGATAAGAGAACTGGAACCACACGAACACTCCCACTGGCCTCACACGGATTCTCATGGCTCTGCTGTCCATCCTTTATGGCGACTGTCTTATGTGACTGCAAGAAAAGCCTTCCAGCTGGCTTGGTAGAAAAGTACAAAGTTAAACCATGGACTCCAGTCCATGACTCTCAGCGGCCACTTGGCTATCACTAGAATGATAGCAAATTAGTTATAAACTATTTTCCTTGGGATTTTCTAAATCCATAAAATACATAAAAAATTTTTTTTCAACACAAGAACATGGTTCTAAAAAATCACTGGGAAATAGAAAAATACAGATGAAAGAACCAATTATTAAAGTGACAGAAGGGAAGACACCTGAGCAGGAACAGGAAGAAGATAAATTATGGTCTAACAGTTGAGTGAGGTCTGGGGTTGGAAGGGCAGAACGGCAGCCCAGCGAGGACACTGGTTTGTTGAGCGTGAAGAGGCAGCCGGAGCAAAGGACAGTATGACAATAATGTGCTGTAAGATGAGACCTTTTTAATTCACTGGTACTTGTAGAGTCTAAATGTAGTAACAGGAGAAAGTCCGGGGAAACAGAAATGTCACTTCGGGTGTTAAAATATCCATTACTTTAAGAATAGAAAACAAGCCCAGGTAATGTACTGTATATTTTGTGATGGCTAAATGAAATAAAATGAATTCTCTTTTACAAGCAAGTCTTTTTCTTTTTCTTAAAATATAGTAAAGCCATCACACATACAGGGGACAGTCTAGCAAGGCATCTGAATGGGGGCAGACGGGAAAATAGAGCTAAGGAAGTGCCTAAGACCAAGTAAGTGGTCAAGTGGGGGAGGAAGGCAGGGAGGCGAAGGAAGCAATGCTCAATTAGTGTTGTGAGCGTCTCACATCCTTCTCCAGGACATAGGCTGCCTGGTTTAAAGGCCTCCCACAGCACATCTCCAAAGATGTGGTTCTGGTCTCTCTTCCAAAAACATGCTTCAGATTCCCCACAAGGCTTCATCCCCTCTCAGGCACTGATTGAGAGCGAGCATGTGTTACTCCTTACACCACCTCTGTGAGGAGGCCTAATTAGATGATTACTTGCTATTAAGGAATAACAATCATTACAAACAAGCCAAATGAGCATAACCCAGGGCATTCAGCCCTCTTGCTCTTTTATTTAGTTCTCTGTGGTCATAGTGTAAGAACAAACAAGATAGATTAATTGTAGCTTTTCAAAACAATATGTAGCACTACGTGGTGCTAACGTTTCAGTTAGTTCCTAGCTGGAAGTCCTCTGACAGGGCAATAGGGAAATTGAAGGCCACACGCCTACAGACGCCCCCTGTAGGCTGGAATGGGCTGGAGCTGTGTTCTCTGTGCTCACAGCACCCCAGCTTTCTGGTCAGTGTCACAGCATGTCCAGAGTGTGTCCCCACTCACTGTTAGGTGCCAATGTCTCTGAATTCCCTGGGGTTGTCGGTTGTACAGACCTTGTATTTTCCATGAATTACAGAACGCAGCCATTAGCTTATGGAGCGAGGTGTTTACTCATTGTCGTCCACTGCGTTCTGAATCATCCACTCGGCCTTTAGACTGCTGTTGACTCTACATCCCGACACCCAGAAACGGGTGTCCTAACAGTGTACTTCCGTCACCACTTACTTCCACTGTGGCTACTCCACAGAGGAGGACAAGGGAAAATTTGCCCAGAACTCTGTAGAGTATTCCTCTCACCATATGTCCAAGAATTGTATCAAGAAGTCAGATGATGCCATCAACACCCTCTGCCCCCAGCTTCGCCTCTGTGCATTCACCTCCTCTCTCCTCCTTTCCCTGCACACGACAGTAATCAGGAGTCAGAACAGGCTGTGGCCAACGAAAGCTTCAGCAGTCACAGATGAGTGCACGAGCCACAGAAGGGGAAGCTTCTTCCCATCAGCCACTGACTGCGCCTGGAAGATGACGCATGATGTGCAAGTCCCCTCTGTGTGCCATGATTACCATTAATGGATAAAGAAACTGCTTTGGCCTATTGATAGGGCAGAACTTAGGTAGTGGGGGAGGACTGGACTGAATGCTGGGAGAAAGAAGGGTGGAGTCTGGAGACACCATGGAGCCACAGCCACCAGAGATGGACGTGCTGAAACTTTGCTGGTAGGTCACAACCTCGTGGTGATGCACAGATTAATGGAGATGGGTTAAACTAAGATGTAAGAGTTAGCCAATAAGAAGCTAGAGCTAATGGGCCAAACAGTGATCTAATTAATACAGTTTCTGTGTAATTATTTCAGGGCTAAACTAGCTGGGCTGCCAGGAACCAACAAGTGTCCCTTCCCCCAACAGATGTACAACATGGCTACGCTGTAATGCTAGCTTCAGAATCACATGGTACAGAAAAATGTACTTTAACACACACACACACACACACACAAAAAAAAATCCCACTGTCTAGCTGGGTGTAGGGTGCATTCCTGTAATCTCAGCACTTTGAGAGACTGAATTATGGGAGTTTTGGCCACTTGGATATTATAGAAAGATAACATTCCTGTTCTTTTCTTGCAGTTGGAGGTGAACACATGCTAAGTTCTGACTGACGGGATGGGAGTACAAATGTTGCATACCACTTCAAAGTTTGTTCTTACATGGACATCTATGCACATCGCTCCCCAATCAATTTCTTTTTTCCCTTGAATATGCTGGCTAGAACCTGATCAATCCACACAGATGCCTTAGAAATGACAGGAGAGGACACTGGGTTTCTAGATACAGAGATCTGAAGTGAGGGCATCTGACACATCAGAGAAACATCTTTGGGGGCTTTGGTGACTCTGAATGAATGTTACAGCCTTTGCTGAGACTTCAGATCTCAACCATTTTCTAAATATTTGTACCTATTCCTGTTCAAAATGCTAGTGACTAGATTTATTATTTGTGTAAACATTATACATATATACAATATATGAAGTATATATACATATATATTTATTATAGATACAATACTACACACACACACACACACACACACACACACAAAAGAAACATACCCATATACGGTATTTCAGTATTGATACATAAGGATTCTGCACATTGCAGATAGGGAACTTTTAACAGATTCATAAATTTCAAGTATTCTCCCCCATTATATAAGTTCATTTTGTTAGTAATGTCTTTTGTAGTATACAAATTTAAATTTTTATAGAATCTTTTTCTTTTTAAGTGGTTCCATGAATTTTTGGCATAATATCTAAAAGTAAAGAAAGGGTCTAACTTGAACTCATGAAGTTGTATGCCCAGAGTTCTAAGAGTCTGGTGTTGGCTTTCGATGAAGGACTTCAACCCTATGAGCTGTGTAAAGACCTTGGCAGGGGACTCGTCCAGCTCCATTTACTGGAATGATTGTCCTTTTCTGCTACTGACCTGCACGGACTACTTTGTCACAATGCTCTACTGCACACTTGAGAGCTGGCCCTGCACTCTGCACTCTTCACCACAAAGGGAGACCATTTTCACCATCAAGCCTGTCTTAAGCACTTATAGAAAGTGTAAGTCTCTAACTCATCCGTCTTTTTAAAATTTTTGCCTATTGAGTTTTTTCATTTCATTATGAATATTGAAGTTTAGAACTTGTATTTTATTCTTCGTGATGTTATAAAATTGTTTCATTAATTTCCTTTATAATAGCCCATTGCAAGGGCATACAAACAATATCTTGGAAAGCTGATAAATTCACTTATCAATTCTAAATTTTAGTGTACTGTGGTTTTCTACATAGAAGTCCATCTCATTTGCAAGAGGAGGTCCTCTGACTTCCCTCTGCCTAACCCTGAAACCTTTCAATTCTTTTCTTTGCCTTCCCACCACGGCTAGAAGCACAGTTCCATGAGGAACAGGAGAAAATGAAGACAGCTTTGCTCTGCTCGAATTTCTGCCTTTAGCATGAAGGGGTTCTCACAGAAGTCAGTTATCAAGCAAAAGAAGCCCCCTCCTTTTACCCCTTGTTTGTGAGGGACAGCACCCAAGCTTTTGCCAAACACTTTTCACTTTAATAATCTATTTCTTAAAATTCTCTTCATTGGATGTTTCAATTATCAAAATGAAGTCAATCTTGTACTTCTAGGTAAATACTGTTTGGTCATGGGTATATAATTCTATTTCTGTTTTGCTAGATTTTATTCTCTAGGGTTGTTTTTATACTCACATTCTTCTTCAGAAATAATGGTTCTGTGGTAACTTTTTCTTTCCTCTCCTCCTTCCTTGCTTGTTTCTTTCTTCCCTTTTACCCTCCTCTTCCTCGCCTTCCCCACTCACTTTCTCTCCCTACCACTTCTTTCCTGTCTTTCTAGGACAAGTCTCCTGTGTCCTAGGGTGGCTTTCCATGGAGCCAAGGAACGCCATGAACTCCTGATGCTTCTGTCTCGACTTCCACAGTCTAAGGATCACTAGTATGCACGCTCCCAGCCAGTGGTCTGCCATTCTCGTTCCTTCTCATACACTTATGTTCTAGTGAACACCACTACAAATCTTCTAGCAAGAGAAAAGCATACTGGTTTTCACAAAAGTACACCTTGACTATGTTACCCCATCCATTCAAGTCTTTAAACTGGTTCCCAAAGATACACTTCAAAATGTATGTTCCATTCTTTCCTTAAATAGTTTCTTCCCTAGATAAACTGATTTGGTTTAGGAAAACAAAACCAAACAAAAACCAAAGAGGGCATAAAGTTGAGATGGCTATGTACCAGGGGTCAGGGGAGCTGGGCTGAATGTTGTCATGTGTGCCATGGTGTGCATGTGCAGGCCAGGGATAATCCTGGGTGTTGTTCCATCCCTTCCTCCTCTTTTGAGGTGGGGTTTCTTGTCTGATGCGTATGAAAGGCCAGAGCCCCTGGAACTTTCCTGTCTGCACTGCCCATCTTGGCACAGGATTGCCGCAATTACAAATGTTTGCTACTACATCTGGCTTTACATGAGTTCTCAGGGTCTGAAATCAGGTTTTCAAACTTGTGTGGCAATCACTTTCCCCTTAAATACTCATTAATGGTAATTTCTATGCCTGGATTCTTTGTGTCCCTGACAACCACACCTTTAATCTCAATAAGGTTAATACAGGATGGACGATCAGACAGCAAACTGTTTACAGAGCTTAGCTCAGAAATCCTGATACAAGTGAGAAACAGAATAGATATTTTCAATGAACTATGATTATTTATTCATTACTTATCTTCCTTACTAAATATATGTACACTAGAAGACACTTGACATGTATTATTTATTTCAATATTCGTGATATTGTTTGATACAGGAGTGGAGGTGAATATTTACAGAGTAAATGAGTAGACTGCTTTGCTCTGTCAATCCCAACTTCTCTATCAAGACACAAGCATACCCCCCCCTCATGCTGGGCTCACAGCGCCCTGCCTTCCACAGGAAGAACAAAGAGCTACAGAGCATTTTAAAAGCCTCCATCATGCCTTCTACCTAATGAGCTATAAGGAATGACTCAAGTTATTGTGACAACGGTTATGAATTCGAGGTGTCTCTGTATCTGTTGAGACCAGACCTACCAACACAAGTATGTAGATGACATGTAACAGTGTTGTGAAGTTGTATGAATTTCCCAAACAAATCCACAATCTGAGTTACATTTCTTTGATATGAGAGTCAATAACAGCAAATAAACAGGAAATATAAAATTCTCTTCTCCATCATCAGTTGCTTCATAAACATCACTGAAAATGCATGGAAAATATTTTTAATTTGTTCATTTTCTGGTCAAACAATTATATTTTTATGGATTTTCTTATATGCTAGGGAAACATTTTGGGTACTACATAGATGTATAGTCATTTTAAAACCATTACTTGAATTAACACGTTATGAGAGGTAAAAGATGATCAGGTTAGAGAAACTCCATTTACAAACATTTTAAGCTTTATCATACTTAACTTTGTTATTTATTTATTTATTTAGGCCACGAGGAGAATGACACAGCTTCTGGCAGATAGGAAGGCTTGGCTCTGAGGCACCTCATTTCCTAACTCTGGGCCTATTTCAGGCATGTTGCTTATGCCTTTAAGATCCAAGCCCTCTCCTGTGATGGGCAGAATGACCACATTTCCCTGTGAAGATCTGTGCATGCCTAGATGCCTAGAAACCAAGGCCACAGTGCCTGCCCTCCATTACCAGGAGCACCTAAGGGCACGTTCTGAATCACACGCTAGAAGAGCAACCGCTCTCACATGTCACGGCTCAGACGTGAGTTCTCTGGGAAAACCAGTTCCCGTAGAGATCCGACTTAAGTATGGAAACAGAAGCAAAGATAAGCTTTTGGGGTCCATCTAATAAGGTGCACTCTAGCTATTCTGTGAGCATTTTACTCTATGGAAGGCAATTTTAGGCTTTCAATGAATCAACACCAGAAGAAAACTGAAATTTTAAGCAGGTATTCAACCTATAATCACGGCCATTCACTACCAAGCATACAAGGTGTACAATTTTGATGTTATTTCTTGAAGATATTCCTATAGAATGCTCACAAAGCTCACATAACGAGGTCCCTTCCACAATACAGCCGAGTATATAAAAAATCGCACCAGGCTCTCACATCTTAAGAGATTTTCAGAGGTTGGTCCACAGTGATTTGAAGTTGCAGGACAAGAGGAAAAGGGACTAACTCAAATTTAAAAATACACAAAACATTGATCTAAAATGATATATGACCATATTGTGAAAAAAGTTAACACAGGTTAGTCAACAGAAAGCATTTGGTTAATTAAGTTTTCTTTTGTAATGTTGGCAGAAATCAACACCAGGTAACAGTTACCTCTGTGGCCTTGTTGGATGGCTCCAATCCAGTCATGTTTGTTACTATTAACTGATGTAAGAGTTGAACTTGAGCCACACTTAGGAAGAAGTCCAGGTTTGTGGTTATGTTCACTTCCAAGGAATGGCCACAAACTAAAATCTCCTAAAGAGGAAGACAGGTTCAAAAGAAAATTTTTAAATGATAGTCCTCAGACACTTTATTCTTGTTATTGGATGCGTACCACTTTCTAACTCTCTAGGGACTCAAGTATACATACTTATTAATGAGAGAAGCAAAACTCACAAGCACAGCCACTAGCATATCTTAATGGATCAGTTTAACAAGTACTTAGAAGGATGTGCTCTCTGTTGGGTTGCTTGCTATACATGTAAGTCAATTCATTTGTTTCCCCCACACTTTGAACCACTGTCATTGCTTTACATGGAGTTAACGCTACAATTTTGCAGTAGGATCTTGTTCACCGATTCAGGTGTATGGACAGCTCCTGAGAACCTTTTACACATTCAGCTCCACAGCAGACCTGAGCACAGCTGCTAAACCCTGGCAACACTGGGCAGATGGCTGCTGCCTAACTGGTGTTGCTCTTAAACTGTGGCACCGAAACATTTAACATCAGAAGCCACTCGGAGGAGGCAAACCAAACAAAGCAACCCAGAAGCGTCAGAAGTTAATAAGCACAAGCCCCGCCTCTTGTCATGAGGCGCACGTGGACAATGTCCAAATGTCTGCAAACGCCCAGCAGATCTCCTTGTTACTGTCATACAAAGAACAGACTTAAGGGCATCATGGCTGGGCTAAATACACAGCAGACAGTTTAGAGCTGCTTTTAATAAAGGATAAAGAACATGTCTGGCATGATAATCTTTTTTTGTTGTTAAATAAACTTTCTTCACAAATTTGCTGTATTTGTTTATTATACTTGAATTCTTATTTTATTTCTCAGACATTGAAAAAAAGGACAATGATTAGGAGTACTTTTAGAAAATTGTCTTGTCATTATAACATATCTTAAAGGAATATAAATTGTATTAGCGGATATGTCCTATAACTGGAGGATGACCACCCCTGTCCTAATGCTAACAGGTGTGAAATGCAGAGGGTGGAGTGAGTAACTTATAACGGCAAGAATAATCTCCACTTGCATCCTTCCTGGAATGACCTGCTTTGACTGGGTCGGTTTCTGAAAACCCTGGAGGTGAATTGGGCACTTCCATGAGACAACTAAGAAAAGTACGAGAGAGCTGATGGGAGGAATGGAAGTGAAGTGGCCGCTAAGGCCTCCAATGCCAGCAGGCACAAAGCGGCCCAGCTCCTGCTTCCCTTCCAGTCCTTCCCTTGGGGAGGAGGAATTATTACTAAGGCTTTCAAATCAAATTACCAGTTAATTAAGCTGGGATAGAATTGTATTTACATTTTGATATATTTTTATTTTCATTTCTTAACTTTGTGATAGGAAGTTCTTAAGAATACAAGAAAGGAATATTTCTAGGAAAAAGTTCTTATTTCAAAGTGATCTGTTTTTCTTCCTTGTTCATTTTTTTTTGTTTTTTCTTGTTGTTGGTTGTTTGTTCTTCTTTTATTTTGGTGGTGGTTTGGGGGGTCAATCTCATGGCTTCACACATAACAGCTAAGTACTCTAAGAGGGAGCTACAAACCAGACCCAAATAAAAACAGGAAGTTCAACAGCTCTCTAATGTATTGGAATATGTGCACCTTGGTTCATATTTTCACAGTAGTGACAGTTTGGGAGAAAAGCACCTCCTGAAGTGTTGTATAAAACCAGCTTTGGTACTAAGAAACCAAATATAAGACATACTCCTTATACACCTTTCGGGGCTGTAATATGGGCCCACTTCTATCCAGTATGAAGTCAATCTCTTAGAGCAGCCAGCCCCAGGGTCTCCCTAGTTCTTCCCCTTTAAGCCTTTCCTTCCAGAGCTGCTTCCATGTTTTGGAGACTCCACCCACAACCGCTCTCTCCTGTGAGCCCACAGCTGCAATCCTAAGCTGAGATTCAAATCATAGTAGCAGTCTACCCTCATCAGAGAGGCTTCTTCTTGAAGAAGGTAATTAACATGGGGACCCACGAGACACTGTATAGAGAGTCAAAGACTTTGGAGATCTCAGCACCAAATGGGGCATCTGTAGAGCTCTCCCTACCTCAAGGCCTGGGATCTATAAGGAAGAGAAGGCAGGAAGATTCTAAGAGTCAGAAGAGGTGGACCTTCCAACACAACAAGAGGGATATACATTTGATACAGGGCCTCAGACAGCCCCCGCAAGAACTGCACAGGCTCAAACCAGACAAAAATTCTAGGATGGAGAAGGGGAAGTAGACACAGTCTTGCCCTTAACCAAAAAGCTATTTTTAACTGCTACCTGTAGGGAAAGAGAAAAATCAGTGTTCTCCAATGGAGTGTCACCGGGTATAGAATTCATAGTCTAGGGCAAATCCAATGCCCAGCCTAGGAATAGCTGGACAAAACGCAATGGATTTCATGCAGTATGTGTGTGTGTGTGTATGCAAGCTTGATTTGTTATTTTTTGTCTTTCTGGTGGTTTTTTAGTTTGCTTCTTTTTTTGTTTTTGTGTTTGAGACAGGATTTCTCTCTGTAGCCCTGGCTGTCCTAGAACTCACTCTGTAGACCAGGCTGGCATCAAATTCAGATATCCAACTGCCTCTGCCTCCTGGGTGCTGGGATTAAAGGCATTGTGCAATCATATCCAGTCTCTTTTTGTTTTTGATAAAAAGAGAAAGGGGGTGAGAGAGAAAGACAGACACTGAGAGAGACCAACTGACTGACCGTGAATTGGAGAGGATCTAGGATGAGGTGGGGGAGTGAAAAGAATGTGATCAAATATTGTATGAAAAAAATAAGTAAAAATTTAATTAATTAAAAAGAAATCAAACTAAAATATTATAAACCTCAAATGAGATTATGAAAAATAGTAATTTTCAAAAAGATAGAGAAGGAATCTAACGTTCTATTGTTTTAAATTAATATACAAAGCCCTTTTCACTTAACAATGGATTATAAGAGACGCATGCTTACCTGAAAATACTATGGCTCCTAACTCACTTAATAGACCTGAAATGCTCCGTTAGTAAACACAAACAAAATTAGTCCTTCAGCCCAGGTGGGCACAGTTTCCTAACCTCTAAAATCCAGTTACTAGAGCAGCCTGATAGGATTAGCATGGGCAGTGACTACTCAGCACCGATGGTGACTGTCATTACTGATTAGCTAATCTGATGTAAGACAGGCTGAAGCAGTAAACTCTCCACGACACAAGCGCAGTACTCCGTTACTTAAAATAAACTCAAGTTTATATTCGGCTCTAACCTCTGTGTGCAGATTTTCTGGGGAGATTATTTTAGTGAAAATGATGGCAGGCGCTCCAGTGATTCGGACAGAAAAATCTGTCAAGATGGGGGTCAAAATCGCTCTCCTTTCTTGATGTCGCCGTATGCTAAAAAGACAAACAAATGTTAGTCAAAGAGTTTAAAAAGAAAATTTTTTTGTCACTTGATATTTTCAAGGATAACTTTGAATCTGTCCTATAAATCGCGCCACCCTTTTGAGAGTGCCTATTTGGGTATCATCTGGTCAGCCCTTCCGTTCTGTATGATCCTCAAACACTGCGTCTGAGAAAGGCAGACGCACTGCAGCCACGTCCTGCCGATGTCACTCTAGGCCCTCAGTGAACCATGCTTCTGTGTGCATCCTGCCGGGTCTCACAGCTCTTTCGTCGCCGTCAGTGAGCTCACTCACTCTGTAATCTTCAGTTTTAATATTGTATGTTCCATATGACGGTGGCCATGCTTCCAGGCTCATTAGGTTCATCAGTATTTCCCTCCTACCCCTCAACAAAGTCTCCCTATGCAGTTTTAGCTTGCTGGGAATTTTCTTTGTAAGACAAGCCTGGCCCTCAGCAGGCAGTGATCCTCTTGCCTCTGCCTCTCAAGTGCTGGGATCATAGGGATGAGCCGAGTTGCTCATCTCTTAACTCGTTTTGCTTTAAGCTTGAAGATCCATTTGAGTTTATGGGAAATAATACAGATATTAAAGCCTTCTTTGTATATTCAACAGCTTTTGTATTTGAAACCTGATGCTTCTTCTAAACAAGGCTGTAAGAAGGAAGGATCTTTATCAGCCTGATGAGACAAAGGGAAGGGCTTGGGCACTCCATGGAAACAACTTCTAGACTTGGCCTGAATAAGCTGTCTCCATCATAGCTTCTGGCTTATTTTAATTCTACTTTATACCCCTGTACATTTGATAAGTTATTTCTGGTTGGCACCCACAATAGCTAGTAATTCAAAGGAGGTACGGCTTACACAGAAGATGACTGGGAAATACCAGAGGTTCCAAGTGACTCTCTGCAGTTTTAATTTTCATTTTATAAAATATCATTGTTTTTATTTGACTAGAAACCACACCTCCAAATTTCCTTTAAAGTTAATTTAATATTTTCCATAAATACAACCTTATTATTCCCTTATGATTAAATGATAGTTAAAAGCAGAAAATTGGCGTAAGTTATACCTCATGTGAAAATGCAGATAAAATGCAAGTCTTTCTATATCTAAGAAAAATGAGAATAGTCTAGAGAGCAGTAATGTCTTTTGTTAAATTTCCAGTGGGCAGAGCTTTATACGGCAACTGCCAAAAAAGCAAATTGGATCATCTGGTTCTGTGACACATAAGTATTGGATTTCAGGAAAGTCAATTTTAAAGAATTAAGAGATCTGGTAAGTACAGAGCAGCAGGAAGAAGCACTGAAATCTGTGACTGTGGAGGAAAGGTTTAGCTCCTGAGAGACACCATAACTGCAGCCTAATAGCTCAGATTCCATGACATGACCGACGTGAGAAACACCAAACATGATTGCTCTGAGGGGAGCGCCAAGACAGGCGCATTAGGAAAACGGTAAATGGAAAGGATGGCAGCAAACCAAGAGAGAACATCAGCTGAAGCAGTGTGGTAAAGAAAAGCTCCTTGTTCCCATCATTTGCTTTGTTCTCACTTGGGTGATGAATTAAATCAGTGACACTAACTAGAAAAGCCCTATTACCACGGCCGGAAAAAGGAGATCTCATCAAATCAACAGCCATTTTCTGTTTCAAAGTAAGAGTGCTTCCTTCCTCTGTGCTGTCACTGATAAACACTTGAAGTGATGATAATCTTTTAAAAAGTAATTTAAAAATGTTATAGATCAATTATTTTCAAAGCTAAATCTCAGGAGGGAAAAGAAATACTGAAGGAGCAGCTGTTAAAAACACTGTTGTTGTCTTGCCAGGTAATATATGTAGTGTTGAAAACTAAAAAGGAATTAAAACCCAAAGCACCAGCAGAGGTTTAGTGGCAGACTTGGGGTCCTGACAACAGACTGAGATTGTGAGCTGCTTTAGATCTGGGCCCCTAAGGCTAAGGAAGCATCACTCCATCTTAAAGGGAAAATCAGGAATGGCCTAGCTCAGCAAGAAAATACCTGATGTGGGATTCCCCACTCTGTGTGCTGTGAATACCATTGGCTAATAAAGAAACTATCTTGGCCTGTGATAGGGCAGAGTTGAGCTAGGTGGGCAAAACTAAAGTGAATGCTGGGAGAAAGAAGGTGGAGTCACAGAGAAGCCATGGAGTCCCACTGGAGACAGATGCTGGAACTTTACCTGGTGAGTCACAGCCTCCGGGCAATACACAGATTAATGGAGATGGGTTAATATAAGATATGAGTTAGCCAGAAATACACTTAAGCTATTGGCCAAACAGTATTGCAAATAATATGGTTTCTGTGTGATTATTTCGGGGCCGAGTAGCCGGGAACAAACAAGCAGCCTCCTAGAACACAAACCAAAAGTGACAGAGAATTCCCTAGAAAATTTAAAATAATAGGATTTACTCTCTTTATGTGTGCCTAGTTTATATTACCTATAAAACCCAGGAATAATCCTTCTGAGTTATTATAAGAATAATAAAAACAAACTAGCTATAGTTGCAAAATGGATTTCATGATTGTAATAAAAAGCAGAAACAATATAAAAACATTTATGTTGGGTATGTTAAGGTTAGAAAGCGGAGGCCATTTCCCAGTCCTTCACTACCTGCTGGCCATATTCCACTCCAGGGCTGGGTTCTGAGAGTTCCTTTCACTCTCTGGTAGCGGTCCTCCAGGGCCACTCCCTTTCTCTGGTTTGAGTTGATCCCACTGGGCAGTACCAATATTGATGGACTGCAGGTCTATTTGGTACTGTCTATCTTCAATTTCTGATCCAGGATCTCGAAGAATTCCTAAGTTCAAGGCTCTCCTGAGAAGGCAATGACAAAAAGCAAACAGATATCCAATAGTTATTTGTTTAGTAATATAGTATCATAACCATATTTGTCCTAAATTGACAATCAAGATGAATGATCATATTAGTAAATGATATGTAGGCTAATCATAGGTATGATGAAAATATTAGAAACTTACCATACACTGTTTTCTACAGGTGTACAAGTATTCTTACTCATCCAGCATGATGGCTGTCTTACCGTTTTCACAACACTTTTTCTAAGCACTTCTACACATGATTTTAATGTGATTCGGGTTCTGCTATGATGAATTTTTAAAAACAGCCCAGAGTAGCTGGAAAACAGTCAAGCCGCAAAGCTAGTATGTGACAAAAGTCCACGTGTAGTTTTAGAGAGTCTCCCTCCCTCAAACCCTTCCCAGGGTTAATCAGACAACTTCCCAAGAACCCCACTGCCTTGTTAGGCAAGGTATTGACCAGTATTTGGAGATCAGACTCTCACATATTATGCAAAAACTTACAATTTCAAGATGCCCGTTCCAGAGAGGCAGACAGGGCTGTCAGATGGAGGAAAAGCAAAGGCACATTTTTCTGAGCTGGACTCAACTTCAGTTTAGAGAATCTCCCTGATGTGGGTCCAACAAAGGACACAAAAGGACGCAAACGCTCACTCTCGCTGCTCACACAGCAGCAACAGAAGAGAAACATGGCCGCCAAGACGTCAAAACTATGGGGCTAGCGGATCAGAAATACATACATCCTCAATATGTGGCAGAGAGTAAGAATTTTAAACTCATGCAAAAACACAAATAAGAATAGAATCTCTTGAATGTAAAACTCAGCACAACAGAAGTGATGACAGAACACTGTACAGAATCATAAGAAAGGAAGGCCACTTACGGTTAAAATGGGGTTTGCACACACAGGCAGCTCATTGAGTTTCAGGGTGGTAACATACAGAATGGGAGGATGTACACACCATAGTGGGGAGCTCGGAGGAGGATGGATCCCTTGCTTACGGTCTGCTGTGGACCCCATACCTGACTTCCCTAATAACACCAGAAAAGAAAACATTACGACTGCTCCTCAGAGTTCTGGATTAATCAAAAGAATCAAATACCTGTAGCCCAGGGAAGAGAGCCAGGATATTCTGGTTTGATCCAAAGATTAGAACATTACACAGCATTGTATCCTCCTCTAAGACTTAATTCAACAGGGCTTGTCAATCAACTGATCAGGGGCCCACACCCCAGGAAATCTTACTCACTAAAAGATAATGGTAAGGAGATGGGGATCCTTCCCAGAAGCCCCACCCTCACTATGGCTGCTTAAGGCACCTCCCTCTTGACAGCACTTCTAAGTCTGCCCACATTCTGAGTTCAGAACAATGGATACTGCTCGAAAGCCTAAGCATGCTTTCCAGGACACTCTGGGATCCTCACTATTTATAAGAAGCCATGACTTCTGCCATGTATGATCTTGGCATTGCCCATTACTAAACATGATGGCTTCCTCTGCCCTCAACTCAGAAGGCAAGGATTCCCTTCATCTTTGTTGCCTCTCCTTATTCCGCAGCCGCTGGATTGACAGCAGTCTGTCTTGTTGTTTTTCTTCCAAACTCTCATAGCTCATCTCTACATTCTTTTATTAATGAGCCTAAGATCCAGAAAGTAAATTTGATTTTCCTAGGAACAGTTAACAATCAGAATAAATGTAGATGATTCGTACACTCTACACAAAAACATAAGAACTATCAAGCTTAAACTGGTTATAGTCGTACCCAAGAGACACAGCTGAAGTTTTAACAATAGGGTGATTAAAAGTCAGTGAATGGAAAAACAGATACTAGACAAAAATCTTGTCCACAAGAGCCTGTTAGACGTAGTTATTAGAGTCCATAGTTTGAGCTCCACTTCAGTAGTTATACTTTAGTGCAAAACTTCAACCTCTTTCAGTAATAAAATAAGGAAATAGAAAAATTTAAAAATCAAATTACTACATTTGATGACATATTTATGGATAATAGAATCTGAAATTAGAAAACATGTTTCTCATGTGCACAGCAACATTTCTAAGAACTGATTCCCACCTACCATAATGCTCCCTTCAACACATTTCAACCAATTAATATCACACAGACTGTATTCTGCGAGTACAATAAAATTACCCCCAATGCTTATTAAACAGAACTTGCAAAATGTTTATGTTTGGAAATTTAAAAGACATTTCTAAGTTAGTTACTCCTTGGTCAAAAAATTAAGAAAGAAACAATTTCAATCTTAGGTGCAAAAAGGCAGATCCAGAAGAGGTAGCACTTGAGGAGAATGCACTGTTTAACACACACACATATGTGTTGTTGAGAAAGAGAGGCTCAGAACGAACAAGGTACACATAAAAACACAGAACAAATGTGAAAGAGTGGGATAAGAGAGCAGAAATCAGTGGAATAAATGATCAACAAAACCAAACAAAAGGTGAACCACTAGCAAGAGGGAAAATAAAAGGCAAAAAGAGTAAACAATATATTTGAAATAAAAAGAAAACACAGCTATGATACTGGGCAGCAGGAGTGAACAGACAATGGGTAGAAGCCAAGAAGATCTGCAAAACCAGATCTCCCAACTTACGCAGGAAAACAAAAACAAAGAAAACCCCCAAATTCTCTCCTGGTCACCACTCAATACTTTCCTAGAAGGTATTCTTATTCTTCTCATAGAGCATTGAATAACTCTCATCCTCTCATTTCTTCCACTAGATTTGATATCAGTTTACCTTGTACAAGTTCTTTCTGTGTATGTGAAAATGACCCATTTCAATACCTGGACAACACAAGGCCTACTGATGAGTGTAAGCAAGTGGGAGAGCAGCGAAGTCCAACATCTCTCTAGTTGGAGGACTATCAAAACCACATCGTCTGATCAAAACAGTATTTCCTCAAATGAGTAAAGTTACATTTGCCCCTGAATAGATAGTTACTGGGCACTATGTCTCATGTTTTGTGGTAGTCCCTAGCTGCTGGCACGATTCTTGCCATGACCCAACCCCTCACATCTAGTGGGGATTTAGAAGTAATTAAGCGAACAGAAAATTGAGCACAGAACACAGCTGGAAACACACAAGGACCACCTAACAGACTGTTAGCCCAGGAAAAAAGATAGGAAGTACTTAGGTCTAAAGTTCCAAAGGTCCTATCTCATACAACTGAAGAATTATCTCTCACAGGGGAAACAAGACCCAAAGGTGTGGCAACAGCAGATCTAGCAAACATAAGAAGGTTCTGAAAAGCTACTGTGGTGAACGGGCAGGAAAGAATGAAGGGGACAGGCAAGAGGAGCATCAAATACCAAATGAGTTCCATCCACTTATTTGGTAAAGTTTACAGGATCCAAAGAAGCTGTGAGAATGAAGATGCATGCACTAAAAGGAGGACTTACTTTACAAAGTGGTCGTTTCACTTTTGACTAACAGAATACAGAAATGATAGACTGTCATACCTGTAGAGGGAGTTTTTCCCCAGGACCACCGGCCAGCTCCCAAATAACCACACAGAGACTCAATATTATAAATGCTCAGCTGATCACTTAGGCTGATTACTAACTAGTTATTACATCTTAAATTAACCCATGTTTCTTGTCTATACTCTACCATATTCACAGTGTACAAAAAGATTGTTCCACAGCACATAGCTATCCAGAGAAAGCCTTTGTTTCTGGTTAATTAAGATTACTGAGAACATATAAATACACACATGTTCATCTATGCAGAGGTTGTTACATCATAAAATCTTTAGTAGGTGTAAAGAGAAAAAAATTATCCTATTTTAACTCTTCTCAGACTCAGCATAAACTGTTAAATAGAAATGAGATAACTAGAAATTAACACAAAGAGACATAGCCAGATAAAATGTGCACTAGAATTTGGAAAATCAAAACCAAACAATAAACAAACCAACAACACAAGAGAAAACACTGGTCCTTAATGTGTTCAAACCACATTTTTATTAGCCTAAACCATTATAATAGCATGCTGGTTAGTATAATAAATCTCTTACTCTGAAGGCTAAGAAAACATTTATCATGAAAAATTTAGATCAATTAAAATTATGTGTATCTTTGCAAAATAGTTTATTCAATAATTTCTTAGCACCGAAGATATCAAAGTCAGGGCACATAAATGTATTTCCAATTTACTTTCTCAAGAAAAATTTCATGTTTATATTAGAAACTACAGAAGTACAACACTTTATATGAAGATTATGTTTTAAGGAACCAGTTAATATAAAAACTGAGTTTGGTTTGATTTTTCTGTAATAAATTTAATATAGATGTTTTTCCAGATTTATAGAATACAACTCCAACTTCTCCCTATTATATTATCTTAATAACTTATTTTCAATTCTTTACAAAGGAAATATACTACTAGCAAGGACTAGAATACTTAAAAGTCACAGCACCCTTCTTATGAATGATGCAAATATCTTACAACAGAAAGCCTCACATCATTGTTTCCTTTCCCAGTGAAATATTGTCTAGGCACATTCACTATCAAAAATAGAAATCAAATCTTCTTGTCTCAAAAGCATATGGCTTAAAAACATTCTATGAACTTTGCTCTGTCCTTATTGCTGCTTTTGAAAGCGGGCGATCAAATCAGGAAAAAGGGAGAAGCACCATTCTCATAACTTCCTTCCCCCACACAGAAGGCTGCTGTATTGGCTCCCACGTAGGAGTTATAATTGTAATTGCTTTGGCCCTTCCGAAGCCCTCCACCCACACCATTTGAACCATTCAGCAGGTGGTGGAGGAGGATAAACTCAAGTCTGCAATAGTTGGTCAATAATGTAATCATAAGGAACCAAAGATGACTTTAAGTGTATAACAGGAAACATAGCTTTAATGTTTTCCTTTTTAAATTGATTTAGTCTGGGGCAGGCCTTTTGCATGTTTACACAAGGAGCAGCTCATGTTGAACCATTTACTGCTCATTGCTGAATAGGCATATCTTGGGAATTTGATGCAAAGCAGCAAAACTCATTCACTTATAGTTCAACTGATATCTACAAAATGCTAACAAGCCAGAAAATAGGAACGTAAAACCAAGTACAACTTTTGTGTATTGTAGAAATTAAACGTCTACATATTTATCACCAATTCTGCACAAATGACAGCAATCAGGAAAGTAAATACAGCAGGAGATAAAATGGCTGACTCTCAGATGAAAACCAACGAGGTTCTCGGATGAGTGACTCGGGGCAGTACGCTCTTTGGCTGCAGGAGAACCACTGAGAAGCATGGAGGAAATGCTGGGTGCCCCATGGACAGTCTGATTCAGCAGGGCACAGCTGGGTTTCAGGAACAACTGCTCCCTCTTCCTCCTCCCCTTCCCCGCAGTATGCATTTAAAATCACTACAGAGTTCTTAATGAAGGAGTCTTTAAAAAAATTTGTTATAAGTTAACTTCTAACTAGCTTCTATATTGAGAAAAATCTAATGGGGACATTTATAAAGTTAAATTACAACTGAGTTGACTGGACCGTGAAAAGTCCAGGGGGTCTAAATTGCAATCAAACAAAGACAATTCCTTTCCTATCTTAACATATTCACTTCATTGACATGCTTCTCTGTATCATCTAAATTGTTTTCTTTAATTAGATAGTTTCATTCCATTAGAATTCTACTATCAAACTCTAATGCGTCTGGAATAAAAAACACAAAATTACATAAAAATGACGGTGATGATAAAAAATATCCAGCACCTTGCTGTTGTCTTCAAGTGCTCCTATGAGATCACCATCCACAGGGTTCACACAGACCACGATGCTGATACTTTAGGTAAGACATTTCCGAAACAGCTTAGTCCAAAGCTACACCTTGACTATAAATTCAGTCAATAGTTACCTACGTTCTATACAAAACACTACTAGAAACAAAGCTTTAAGATATAATATGCTATTGAAATAAACCATGTTATATAGCTGGTGAAAAACTGTAAGACATCAAGCTGAATAAGATAAAAACAGTACCACCAAAGCTACAATTAGAACTGATTTAAACTAAAACACCTTGGAAGGAAAAACACTTAAGATCTGGCATGCAATAATCCAACTACTTTAAAAGTAAAATTGTGTTAATTTATAATATATGGGCATTTCAAGCCCACAAATACCACAAAGTTGTTTCTGAAGAACAGAAATCACAGGTTAAGATACTCTATGCACACACTGGTCATAAGCTATTTTTATTAAGGAAAAAAATTAATGCTGTAGTGAGAGAGATGCAGAGAAGAGAAAAAGTATTTTCTTACCATCACCATCTCGCCTCCATCCCTAGCAGGATCACTTCAGTCTCAGCTCAGCCGAGTTATCACAAGTGGAGCACAATTGCTTGAGCTGAGGCTGGTGAAGGCTCTCAGGTTCACATTAATGATAGCAGACCGGTATGGGAAGCGCATACGAGGTGTTCCGGGTTGTGATATTAGGCTGTGCAGACTTAAGTTGCAGCTTGAATGCATTTTTAGAGTATCGTGATAACACAACTACCAACTTCAGATGGTATAAGGTTTACATGATTTAGTTCACAAGAAACAAGCATACCATATCTATCATTACTTGCTGAATACTAATTTGGAATATAATCATTCAATAGTTGAATATTTTTAAATAATTGCTTAACCCTGACCATATTTATGTTTATGTATGACAATTAAAATATAAATACATAATCATAAAATCACCTTAATCTGGTCTACCCAAAAATTTGAAACAGTTATAAATTATCAGTTGTACCCGTCCCAGCCTGCGGCCCTTTCCCACCACAGAGGCCGTTAGAGAACACAATTCGGATACAGTTCAGACTGTATCACAAACAACTGCACACCTGCATTACATTATTCCTGATGGCTGCATAGAACTTCCTTTGGGCTAGCCCTGAGGTTGCCAAGAGCAGGAGAGCTGCCCTTGCTGGCTGTTAGTTGCAACACTCAAAACAACAGGCCCTGCACTTCACCTGGGCAGCCCAATAGAGTCAACCCATTTGGCAGGGATGTGGGTGAGAAAGCCCCGAAGTTGTGAGCATGGATGAACTGAGCTGTTCCCACTACTTATCTTCATGTGGCAGCATGGGTGGGGGAGTGTCCTTCCCACC
>LOEQ01003906.1:36221-59290 GCA_001685075.1 Bramus lutescens
GTCAGTATGGCTGGGTACTAACAACAGCACCGTCTATAATATCAACACGGAGAGTGCGGAGACTGCTGGCCAGCTCGTCTAGTTCAATTAGCAAGTTAAAGGTTCAGTGAGGAACCACGTGTCAAAACAAAGATTCAGATCAATTAAGCAAGGCAATGGTGCGATTTGGTGGTCTTTCACTTAGTGACTTAATTTTGACTTGTCTCCTGATAAGAGGTCATGTTTTCTCATTTCCTTGATATTTTATAATTGTTATATATAAAACATACATAAACACACTAAAGTCAAGACTGCCCCCACACACCTGAGAGGCACACCTTTTCTTGCCATTTTGACAGGAAGTCTAACTGGAACCAGCCTTTGGTTGACTGTCCCCAAGACAAGGCTTTCACCTGTACTCACAAACATTTAGCTCTAGGAGAGCACTCTTCGGTGGAAATAAAACCAAACACAAAGATAAGCCTCTGCATCAACCAAAATTCATATGCAGTCATATTGAAAACGGTTTCTGTAAAGTAGAATATAGTTGTAATAATATATGTGTCAATATGCCTGACAAACTTCCATAACAACACACAATTGATACAAAGAATAGTAATGACTTTTACTAATTAAAACTTTTTCTCCTTTTGGCAATCATGTTTTTTGATTCTTGCTAAAGTTCTGTTTAAAGGGTCACCTAGAAATGAAAAAGATGGAATTATCAGAAAAGAATGCTAAACACCTCTTATATATCTCTTGTGTCTGTGAAGTAAATAGAATTATAAACATAAAGAAGAAAAAATACTTTTCTCAATAAAATCTAATAGTGTTTCCTGTAAAAATAAAAACCCCAGCATTGGCTCACCACATCTGAAAGGCAGAATAGTCACACTCGCTTGTGACCAATGTATGGGCAGACATACCTCTAGTGTGGCTTTGTCTCTTAAGAAACATGGAAATCAATTTCTTCTAGCTGGCTGTTCCGCTTTGAAAAGGTCCTATAGAGTGCAGCACACGTGTCCGGGTTTCCCCAGATGCCAAATTATCTCTAGAGTAATGTGCTCTGACCTTGTAGGATAACTTACTGCCCCAACCGCTACACAGAAGGTCAAGCCATGCTACAGTGCTCATAATTACTCCATTTCTTCCTATGGCAGAATAATGGCCAATCACGTGTAATACGACATTTTGGTTTTTCATTCACCATTATGATGGTCTTTTAGGTTGTTTTCACTTTGATTAAAACTATTATGAATAATCTTACTATAAACTTCTGTTTGGTCACGTAGGTATACAGCAGAATTGTTGCACCACATGATAACTATCTTTAATCTTAAAAGAAACTGACTGATAATTTGAAATCCATTTTATATTCCCACATGAAACATAAAGGCATTCTTGTGGTATCACAAAGACATGTAAGTATGTTTGTGTGTGTGTATGTGTGTATGTGAGTATGTATGTATGTATGTATGTATGTATGTATGTATGTATGTATGTATGTATGTATGTATACTTATGCCCGGTCTCTGGAAGAGTATGAGGGCATCTGAAAGCTGATGAGGTGAACAGGGCTGTGTCCTCTGAAAGATAAAGGCAAAACTATGACAGGACTTTTTATTTAGTCACTAGGGGAGGGTGGGCTAAAGGCTGCATTGGCCAAAATTGTAAACAATCTTATTTATGTAATAATTATTCCATAATTATTTTCCTCATACCATATCATGAGAAGTAGTAACTCACTATTATTGTGAATCTTTGTGATCTGAAAGTTTCATATATTCAGGAGTCATATAATACAAATCTTTTCAGCCTTGCCCACTGAGATTTATGGTTAAAATATTCATAAAAATAAACAAAGCCTTAGGACACAGGGTCTTTTGCTTTATGCCTGTATTTTTATTCTAAATAAGTCACTCCTACTCTGATTACTTCATTGCTGGGTAGTTTCTGTTCTCTGATACCGAGGATCCTAAAATGTTCATGATGAACTTCTGGATTAACCTCTGTTAGTTTAGTTACATGAAAGCGACTGGCAATGTGAGCATTGCAAAAGACCTGCTGTTTCTAGCACACGTGTGGGCTCCAGAATTCTAAGGTGTTTGACACTTGGGCACATAGTGCAAGCCAAGTCTATGTGGGCATCAAAGTTACTAGACATGCTTGGAATCCAATTCTTCCTGAGCCAGGAAAGCAGAAATAGTCAAAAGACAAGACAAGACAAGACAAGACAAGACAAGACAAGACAAGGGACAAGACAAGAGACAAGACAAGACAAGACAAGAGAGTAAAGAGAAAAGAGAAAGAAAGGAGCCCCGAGGGATGCTGACATTAGAGGGGGCACTCGGAAGGAAAAGTAAGAAAAACAAGCCCAGGAGTGACAAGAAGCAAACCTGCAGGAACCAGCTCACTGACTACAAAAGGAGTTCCAAACAATAAGGTCACCACTCAACAAGGATTTGAAACTGGAAAGAGAGGGGCAAAGGAGAGGGCAGGAAGTCTCATTGTCTATTTCACTAATGCCATAAGGATTGTTAACACAGACTTTTTTCAAACAAAAGTAAAATAAGCCCTTAAATGAAGACCATGTATGCCTGAAGTACAGAAACTTCTAAATGTTAGAAAACGTAAAAGGCTTTCTTCTATTCCCTTCCTCTCCTAGTACAGGGCTACAAACTGAAGCCTAGGACTCAGATTTACTGGCAAGCACTTTACCTCTGAGCTATATCCCAACAGCCCTGAGAGATCTAAGGATAATTCATTATTAGACAAGCAACAGCTATTTTTAATAGTTCCCATTTTTAATTATTAAAATCCCAAAGAAGATGGGTTAGAAAATTCTTAAAGGCCCACTGAGCTCTGATATCCTTGGATTTTTATATAAATTCAAATAAGTAAAAGCTAAGGAGATAAATACTACAAACTACATAAAATAGTAATATAAGAAACAGATTAATATGTACATCAAAGCAAATTAGAAAAACTTTATAAATCAAATCTATATCCATTTAAAGATGGTCTTTTTGAAATTATATTATGGAGACTGTAGTGCCCAGCTACGATCTCAGGGCTTGGGAGACAGTGGTGCTGAAACAGCAGGATCAAGATTTTGGGGTCATCTTCTAGTCAGTAAATGTGATACTTAAACTGGAACCTTTTCAAAGCTGTGACTATTGGACAGCAGTTGGCATTGAAAGACTAAGGCTCTGACATCTGAAGCCCAGACCAGCAGGCAGAGTGAGAAATCTCCTTGTCCGTCTGTACTTCTACGACTGCTCTCATTGGGCACTATTGGCAACACGTCTATGTCTAGTAGTAGTGCCGACATCAGTATGAGTTATGTACTATTTTTATCACGCTCACTGCATATGCTCAGCAGTAGAGCCATCCGAATATGCTTGGTGTGGTTTGCAAACACTTGGTGACAAAATCCAGAGCCTAGCATTTTCACAGAAAGTGTTTACTGTGAAATTTCCCCTTAGAAGTTTGCTTCTCTTTACAGCTTTGATGCACATGATACCCACAAGCCTACACGTCAAATAATGACTTATGCTTAAATTAAGAAAATGTTCCGCTTGGATACAACAAGACCCCAGTAGGAGGTGGTAGCTCTAAAAAGGACCTGATTTTCTTATGTGATTAGAGACTTGTTCAAATATGAAGGCTGCTAAAATTTTCCAAGCTATGCTCCCTTCAGTTTATGGTGACATAGTGCTTACATTCTGCTCTCCACCAACATTCCAGGAACACTTGGTTTATATGAATGAATGTAGAAACCCACAACTGAGGAAAATCAGAAAAGCCTGGATTGAATATCAAACAATTCACAGTGAATAGTATTTCTAGAGGCCACACCAAGTGAGTTTTACTGATCACTGTATTCTTCAGGACAAAATCACTGTAAGATTGAACGTTAGAAAATCAACTTACTGGTAAATGTCTTTCCTGAGGACAGACCTGCCAAGTGGGTTATCAGCCTGGGGAGCCATGGCAACAGAACCAACCTTCACAACCATCGTGTCCTCCTTTGCCGCCTGATTCACTGGAACACAGGGAGAGACACACATATATGAGGTCTCTGACAGATAATGAGAAATATTTGAGGAAATGGGATGCCAGTACCTACACAGCAAGGCTGATAAATGAGAAAACAGACATCAAACTGTTACATTTAGAATAAAATTTTTGATGCTTTTTAAAGTCTATTTCCTTCAAATACTATGTTATGGTTTTCTGTTTATCACAAGCAAAAAACAATCAACTGAGTCTTGCGGTGGTGGTGGTGCTGTCTTTAATCCCAGTACTTGGGAGGTAGAGGGCAGGCGGATTTCTATGAGTTCAAGGCCAGCCTGGTACACAGAATCCAGTTCCAGAAAAGGCTCCAAAGCAAATAAATGCTGTCTCGAAAAATCAAAAAAAAAAAAACCCAACAACAAAATGATCCCCCCCAAACCAAAAAATTCAACTGTACTTCAAAATATCAATGTTGTTATTAAGTGTATGCATATAATACTAAAGTCATATGATGAGTTAATTCTATAATCATACTACTGTAGAGTTCTTGAAAGCAATTTTTAGTTCTGAAATTTTAACATTAAAACATACAACAGCATATCAATAAGCCAACACAAGTACTCAAACATTTAAATTTACATGTGTAATAGTAACGAAGTATATCACAATTACACAGTGATATGGGATCACCTCTGTAAACTGTGAATATGTTTTATACCATTGGTTAATAAAGAAGCTGTTTGGGCCAATATCTTAGCAGAATAAAGAAGCCAGGCAGGAAATCTGAACGGAGATATATAGAGAGAGTAGGCAGAGTCAAAGAGACACCCTGTAGCTATTGAAGGAGGAAAATCCCAGAACAGAACCTTACCTGGTAAACCAGCCTTCTGGTGATACACAGATCAATAAAAATGGATTAATTTAAAATGTAAGAGTTAGTTAATGAGAAGTCTGAGCTAATAGGCCAAACAGTGTTATAATTAATATAGTTTCTGTGTGATTATTCAGGTCCGGGCAGCAGAGAAACTTCCAAGAGCATTCTCCTTCTACAACACAGCATAGAACTTTCAGCTACAAAATGTCAGAAAACCTAAGAGAAATGGGATGGCTCCAATGCCGAAGATGACTAACGGCAAACGACTTGACATGAGAAAACATGGCGGCTTGTTGTCAGAGGCGTGGAGCTGCCAGGACTGCACCTGAAAATGGGGTGAGGAACAGGCTTCACTTCCGATGAAGCTGGAAAGAGACATCTGAGCTCTAAGTCCTCTCTTTGTATTGAACAGGAAATCATGTAACCTCGTGTTCTTATAAAGGTCACACTCATTTGTTTTGAGCTACAGCTACTTCAGATTATTTGGGAGGGATCAGCCTTTTTAATGATCCTATTCATTAATGACTTCTGACAGGAAATCAAGTATGAGAGCTGTTTAGCTATTATGGAAACATTATTGACATAATATACAACTTTCTGCATTTTAAGTTAATACACTTGAAAACCAGTAGGGTCAGTGATATAGTTTAGTGGTAGCATACCTGCTTACCTTGTCTGAGGCATTATCAACACCACTGAGAAAGGTGGTGCGGAAACATGAAAAGAAAGCATTAGAAACACAAGAAGGAAAGAAAGAAAAAGAAACCTGTTTTTTTCTCAAGGAACCATTAGGATCTGCCACAAACAGAACACAGCAGAGCTGGGAGCAAGGTCTCCAAAATGTCCTACAAAGGCAGAATCCTTATTTCCTAAACTGTGCTGCCCAGGGAATGTAAAAGCTAGGAGATTATTCCCAGCTGTTTCAGTAGTATACTTGGTAGGATCTGACTTTGATTAGTCCAAAAGAAGAAAGTTAGAATTGAGAAAAAAAAAGGCAGGATAAAGCTAGTGGGCAAATGTAGGAGGAAGATGAGTATAAAGGGAGAAAATGCTTCAGTGGCAGGGAGGGGAAGGAGGTGGGAAGAGAAAGGGAGTAAAGGAGATGAACTATCATAATAAATATTAACATGTGGACATCTCAGTAAACATAATAATTTAAAAAGTCCATTGTGAGAAAGATCAAACAGAAATCGACGTCTCATACAGCTGTGCTCTTTCCCAATGACAGGAGGTCTCGCTTGATTATAGGTCCTCACCCTATGAGCAGTGTTTACATTTCACAGATCTTGCATTATATGCCAAGCTTAATAGTTCCATGTGGGTAAGGCCTCTGATTAAGCAGAAGGCATCAATTAAATCAATAAATAGTAAGCCTGGAGAATAGACTAGACCACAGAAGTCCAATTAGTGGACTTGCTAGCTATCCATCCAGGCTGTAGATACTGCCCACCATACGAAATCTCAACTGCAATAGAAGCAGTAATTGGGGTGCATATGGAAGAAAATTACGTACAAAGCCAGATCCAAGAGGAGAACTCAGAGCCAAGTCTGTTGTCAATAGGTTACAGAGTAAAATAACATAGAACTTCTTACTGACAATATTCATGTTAGTAAATTGAATTAAAACATTAATTTTATTATAAAAAGAATTTGATTTTTCAAAAATTTCATTCATTTATGAGAAAAAATAATGAAACTATGAATTTACATGAGGAAATACCTTGAGTGATTTCTTCAGTTACTTTATAGATGGACAGACAAGCCAATCTTCTGGCTTATTTATCCTACATTTAATATTGGGCCACATAAGGGAAGGCTCTCTTTTAAAGCATTTTCAACAGGAAAATCAATGCCTTCCTTCTTTGCTTTAGCTGCTCACAGTGAGCCTCATCAGGAACCACTCACTCAGGAGATGTTCGCTACCCCCAAACCAGCCTTCTCTGCTGGAATAAGAACCAACACGGGAGCAGGTCCTGCAGGTCAATCTTCATAACTGTCAAAGATGCAAACAGCACTCCAGACTTTCAAAATCACCTACCTGAATAAAACTCTAGAATGTTAAAGATAATTTGATCACCATCAGAGGTTATTAAAAGCTTTATATTACCAAGGTTTACATCAGCAAAAATTATAATCCAGAAAGAACATCCTTGTGGCAGTAAAACAGCATATGTGTGCGTGCGTGCTTGTTTGTGCATGTGTTGCGGGATA
Organism: Bramus lutescens; assembly: GCA_001685075.1. Taxonomy (NCBI): domain Eukaryota; kingdom Metazoa; phylum Chordata; class Mammalia; order Rodentia; family Cricetidae; genus Bramus; species Bramus lutescens. The sequence goes on from LOEQ01003906.1 coordinate 43,303, forward strand.
ATGCTCTTGTATCCTGTAAAGATTTGTCACTTGTATTGGTTTAGTGCAATGCTGATTGACCAGTAGCCAGGCAGGAAGTATAGCTGGGGAAGTCAGACTAGGAGAATTCTGGGAAGAGAAAAGGCTCAGTCTACAGTCACCAGGCAAACACAGAGGAAGCAAGATGAGAAGGCCTCACTGATAAAAGGTACCAAGCCACATGGCTAACACAGACAAGAATTATGGGTTAAGATGTAAGAGCTAGCTAGGAGTAAGCTTGAACCACTGGACAGAAAGTCTTGTAATTAATACAGTTTCTGTGTGATGGCAAGAAGACAAAAATGCAGTCTCTGTTTCTATGTGTGCACTTCTGTGTGCACAAGAATGTGTGCTTTAGGGGAAAAGGCTAAAAACAACTTGGAAATAATTTTTCTTCAGGAAAAATAAGATTTTTATGGAATTATCAGCATAAGATTCTTCTCTTCAAACCCAATTTTCTAAAGTCAAATATAAAATAAATGTGATTGGGAGATTTTCTTTAAAGTTGTTCATAAGCTCAATAGGATAAAATACCTAAAGTTGAAAGCATACTGAACTGATAACTGTGTAATATCACAGTTATGATGTCATGACCATTACAATGGTCACACAACAAAAGGCTTAAATTACTGTCATGTGGGGCAGTAAGGTTCAACATACATGAATATAATGAGCACATGTATACCAAAGGGAAATGTAGTTTATGAGTAATCTCAGACTGGTCTGTGATGCACACAACCATCTCTAAGTGCAGACTACACTAGGCCACTTTTATGGCAGAGTTTCTGCATTTAGTATATCATACTCACTGAGACTGTTTATCAGATATTCTCAATTTAACTACTTTTCTCAAGATATCATTCCAACATAATTCCTTTCAAAGCACTTCTGAAATAAATAATGAGTTCTGTCCTTTATTTCGTTTTACTAGCCAGTCAATTAATGGTAATCACAACAATGATATTGCTGCTTCTACTAAGATTTCTTTAATTATGTTAAAATTGCTTTCAGTGTCTATCTTTCCAAGGATATCTGATGCAATATTCTCTGCCTCACAATGCTCTTCAAAGTGATCAAAGAAAGCACTTAAACTCTGAAAATATATATTATAGCAATGCCACTAAAATAAAGGTAAAAAAATGAATAGTTTTAAAATCAAGTAGTGAAATTCTAGGCTTATTACTGCAATTGCTTAAAAAGGGACTTCTGTAGAGAAGAAATAAGGCTACAATTTTTTTTAAATCTCCTCTCTTATCTGCCAGATTTCTATTCCTTTACACATTATAGAGACATCAATGATGGACAGAACGTTTTGATAAGCGTTTGGTAAGTATGATATAAAATACATCAAGAGGTGAATGATGAACTCATGCCCTCAGCCTCATCACAGGCATGAGTTCTGCTCACAGGGCTGTACTGTGTCAGCTGGAATTGGTTCCCTTTCTCACTTCTTAAAATAAATGTGTGTATACAGAAATATTAAAACCAAAACCAAAGCAAAGCAATGATAACAACAACCACAAGAAAAATCAGCAATCCTGCTCTAACACAAAGGCTACAACACAGGTCAGCGGCTTCTCGACAGACAACAGAGTTGCAGCAGAGAATTACTGCACAATTCAGGAAGCTTATATTTTGGAGACATCAAGAACTAAAAACAGGAACTCCTATGGATACTGGATCCAAAATTTACAGCATATGCTAACACTAACCACCACCCCACAAAAAAAAGAAAAAACAGAATGACCCAAGTATTCAAAAGATGAATGGATAAACAAAATGCCATATTTACCTACATAAAAATGCTATTCACTCATAAGGCAATGGCATCATTGTACGTTACAATTTAGATAAACACACGCATGCACGCACAAGCACAGGTGCGGCAGAATCTAATTTTGTAGCCTTGGCTGGCTGGCTGAAAACTCACTGTGAAGACCAGAATGGCCTTGAACTTGTGGCAATCCTACTGCCCCGGCCATGCTTCTGGGATTGCAGGCATAGTCTATGAGCATGGCTGGGATGGATGTTATTAAAGTAGCATCTTATACTAATTCATACAGAAAAATTAACTTGCTGACACTGCTTCCTAGTCTTGGTGCAGTTTTAAAATTGTTAAGTTGATAATGAAATAAACCCATGTACCTTTTTAAAAGTTATGTTTATAATCAATATTGACTCATAATATGTGAAATGGAGTCCTAAGAAATTATCTGTTAAGCTAAGCTAGGAGTTCAGCCCAGAGGTAATGTGTGCATGAGGCCACAGGCTCCATTCTCAGCACAGGGAAAGAAAGAACCAAACCAAACATACAACAACAAACAGAAAATAAGAAAAAGAAAACAGACTCACTTTAGGGACAATTAACATGCTACAGGCAATTAATAAAACTGTGTATCAAGCACTTCAGTGATAAAAAAGCAGGGCATCATGGTCCTACTTCCCCATTCCTTGGTCTTCATGATTAGAACCTCCTCTGAACACGCTACCGACGTGTATTCTTAGAACCTCCTCTGAACACACTACCAACGTGTATTCTTAGAACCTCCTCTGAACACGCTACCGACGTGTATTCTTAGAACCTCCTCTGAACACGCTACCGATGTGTATTCTTAGAACCTCCTCTGAACACGCTACCGACGTGTAATTCTTCCTGTCATCTCAACTTCTCAGTTCCAGTGTCACTTTCTGTCTTAGTTTGCAATAAAATTTGGCCTATTACATCTAACTGGAATTCGATATTTTATGGAATAGAGAATACAAAATACATTCTTCTAAGAATCTTTGGGTTATAACATAGCTTATAAGCAAATTTTGAATTAAATAAGGGGGTGGCTCAGTGAACAAGGGCACTTGATGCCAGCTTTGATGCTCTCAATTCAACCCTTTGTACCAAGGAGGAGAACTGACTCCCAAATTGTCCTCTGCCCTCCACATGCCCACATGGCATGCACCCGTCTCCTTGTCAATACTTGTAAGCTTAAAAAAAACACAGAATATGAGCTGGGCAGTGGTGGTGCTTGCTTTTAATCCCAGCACTCAGGGAAGCAGAGGCAGGCTGATCTCTGTGAGTCTGAAGCAAGCCTGGTGTACAGAGTGAGTCCCAAGGCACAGAAAAACCCTGGCTCAAAAAATGAAAAGAGGAAAAAAGCTGATAATGAAAGACAGGTTGCTAATCTAAGTGTTTTTATATCAGTATATCAGTTATATCAGTTATATCTCTACCATGGTCGTGAGAAAATGATAACTGGCAAATCTGGCCCTTGGAGAATTATCCACTGTGAAAATGTATGATCTTCTTACTTCTGTAACTTTAACATGAATTATTTATCTAACAATTGCTTATATAGTCACCTAACTAGGTAAAGGCATAAAGATTATTACATCTGCAAAGGATATGCGACTTTTATCTGTCTGCTTAGCAGGTACTCACACATCACTTGCTCAGAAGGGTCAACTGTTCTTCATGATGCCTGCACTTTTATAAACTATTTGAAAGGACGAAAGCAACTGTATAGGCATTCGAATAGAGTATACTTGAAAAACAGCAACTTTCGATCTCAAAGTAATTTCTATATTCACAAAGGTAGGAATGAATACATATAGAAAATTGCAAATAATCTGAAGCTGTAGGAATTTTGGCAAGTCTATAAAATACTTTTAAATAATAGAAATGAAAAGGGATATTTTAATAAACCTTAGTAACTGGCGATATTCAGGCAGAATACATTCTGCAGTTAAGATCATCTGCCCAGGTCTACTAAACAACAGAGACTAACAGACTCTGAGAAGGCAGTGTGCAATCAGGTATTCTTCCTTAGTATCTGTTACCACTGGTCACGCAAGTCTTTTTCCTCTACAGAATAATTAGGAGGACAAAAAAAGAAAGACTACTTATATTTCTATGTAGCATAGACTATGACCTGTACCTCAATACTCAAATGATTATTCAGGTAGTTGCTATGAGTTTAAACACATGTGTTCCTCCAAAGTGCTTACAATGGAGCTAAAATCAAAGTGATAGTGTTGAAAAGTGGGGCCTCTAGGAAGTCATTCAGTCATAAGCATTCATTCTGCTATTGATTAAGGGTATTTGGTCAATGAGTTTTTCCAGCTTACCCTATTTTTATCTTTATGAAGTGTTACGAGATGCCACAAGAATCTGTTAAGGGTTCTTAATAATTTATTTAGGTATAAAATAGGGGTATAACTCCAGTTCCATGGTGACCAGAAACCCACACACAGACAAGACCATGCCCTAAGATTCCCCAAAAGCCATTGGCTAGAGGAATCAAAATTCCCCAGCACTGAAGCCCCAGCAAGGAGGCACCAATCTACGAGCAGAAAATGGCCCTCCTCATACAGAGAATGAGCTAACACCTTTATCTGCAACTTTCAAGCACTCAGTTTAAGAAATAATTTTCTATGATTTATTAATTCCCACTTAAGGTAATTATAGCCACGGGAACGGGCAAATACAGAGTGAGAAAGGTTACACTTCAGTAGTGCCACATCGTTGACACCTGACAATGAGAGTCACATGAAGCATCCAGAATTCTGCCTTAACAGAAAGGGGACAACTTCCTCATGAGAGTGATTCTGCAAGATGAGAATTTACCATGGAAATGCTGCTATATGCACTGTCTCCTAGTGCCATTATTTAAAAGCACCTAGCACTATGAAGAGAGACCGCAGGGGTCATTATGCTGTCACTGCAACCTACGATCCAACAAAATACTAGTGCCACCATACACAGGAGAACTTAGCTTAATGTGCTCTGGACTTCAAAATCTAAGGAGCAAAGTTGGGATTTTAACTCAGTCTGTGTAATCTGAGAACTTACCGCGTAAACAACTGAGCTATAATGTCTCTGAAAACCCCTAAATCAATTTTTTGTATTCATTAGAGGAAACTAAAATGTTAAAATCACTCTTGTAATTAGAAGCAGAATTATTAATACAATCAAAGACTGGATTTCGAGAAGCAACTAGGGTAGCGTGGAGAAGCCATGTTGGTCTGTTTGACAAAGTTTTCTTCCTATCCTGTCAGTGTTTATAACACAATTTTCATATGGCATTATGAATATTATTTGCTGTGGGACAATGTTCTTTTATCCTGTCACTTGTATTATTTTTAATAAAATGCCGGTTGGCCGGTAGCCAGGCAAGAAGCAGAGGCAAGGCGACGAGAACAGAATTCTGGGAAGGGGAAAGGTCATTCTGTGGTTGTCACCCAAATGCAGAGGAAGCAAGATGAGAATCCCTCATTGACAAAGGTACCAAGCCATGTGACTAACACAGACAAGAATAATGGGTTAATGTAAGATGTAAAAATTAATAAGAAGCCTGAGCTACTAGGCCAACCAGTTTACGATTAACATAGACCTCTGTGTGTTTATTTGGAATTAAACGGCTGTAGGACCCGGTGGGACAGAAACCTCTGTCAACATTACTTTGCATTTTTAACAAAAAATTACAATCTTGAATACTAAATGAATACAGAATTAGAATTACAGACAGCAAAATATTAAAAGAGAAAAAATAATCTTGGTTTTCTCATTCTACTAAATTACAGAGTTAGATACTTAGTAACACCTGTGAAAAAGGAAGCCAAAATGTAAAATAAGACTTCTGTCCATATATTAATAAGACTCTTGTACATATCTCACAGAGAAAATTATTTAAAGCACTCCACCCACCCATCTCCATACTCCAATCACATGGGAAAAAATGAAACCAGAAAACTATACCTTCGATAGATGACTGTGTTTTTGCGGTTTGAGGAACAAAAATTCTGATCACACTTGTGTTGATATAAATCAAAGGCAAACTGCGGGACGTCAGCGTATGGGTCCTCAGGGGCTGGCCAGAAGACTTCCTTTTCTCCTTCTGGGTCCTTGGTGGTTTAGTTTGAAATATGCTTGCAACAGCATTAAGTAAAGGGAAGCAAAGCACAATATCAAACGCTTGTGCAGAAACAAGAATTTCATGAAGAAAATGAGGCGAGCCATCTGGTAAACCTTCGGATAATTTATGAAAGCTTCTTCTCTCATTTCTCGAAGTTAACTTGTGGCGGACATTTTTTGTTACGGCTTTTGTGTAGGTAAGAGAAAGAAAACCATGCTGCTGATGAGCACCGTCTGGAGGCTTTCCAGTCGTCTGTTCCAGAAAAGGCAAGCACAATACACATTTTATTTTTTAAAAGAAGACAGTACTTGTATGAGAGAGGGAAAAAAAGACAAGTATTTTGACCTTTTTGTATTGGTTGTCCTACACTTAATAAACATGGGAGTGGCCAATTCTATAGAGGTTAAAGCTGCATGGCTATATTAGACAGACAGACCTGAGAGTTAGCAATTCCCTATGAAAACTATTTTCCCCTAATCAATTAGTGGTACAAAAAATTCTATTTTACACATCAACTTATTATAAAATTAGACTGTAACAGTCTATCTCATTTCTAACACCTCTTCCTAATTCCAGTCAAGATTTTTGTTTTTAGATACTAGGGCCCATGGAGTGATATTAATTAAAGAACCCAAATAGAGAAGAAGTGAACACAATAGAAAAACAGGGTAAGGTGGGAAGCAATAGCTATGGTGTCTCCAAGTCTGTGACCTCATCACCCTAGAGTCCCTTTCTGTCTACTGATGCATAAAACCAAACGACAGATGAGAGGAATAACTACACAATTCAGATATTACTGCGGAGTTTTTACTTTTTCCTACTGTTTGTTTGCTTTGGTTCATGGGTGCATTGTGCATATATGAGTGTGTGTTGCTAGGGATTGAACCAAAGTCTTACACATGCTATGTAAGTACATGACTTGGAGATCAATTGCAAGCTGCTAATTTTTTCTTTTAAACTGGACTTTATAATAAAGAAAGGTGAAAATCGACTTTGTATGCACTTTTCAAGTTAATTCCTTGACCACTGTAAAAACGTAGAACGTAATCATTTAGTGCTAAATATTGTTTTCCCTTAGTAGTCTTCATACCATTTAACCCTTCTAAACTTCCTCTTTGTGTCTTCTGATTTGGTGAGGGAGAATTCTCTGTAATCTGTCAATCATGTTTTAAATAAACGCTGATTGGCCGGCCAGGCAGGAAGTATAGGTGGGAAAAACAGACAGGAAGTAGAGGTGATGCGATGAGAACAGGAGAATTCTGGGAAGCAGGAAGCTCCCCTCCCAACTTCTGCCCAGATCACCAAAGCAGCAGGATATGATCTGCCCCACTGAAATAGGTACTGAGCCACATGGCTAACATAGATCAGAATAATGGGTTAATATAAGCTACAAGANCCACTGAAATAGGTACTGAGCCACATGGCTAACATAGATCAGAATAATGGGTTAATATAAGCTACAAGAGCTAATAAGTAGACTGAGCTAATGGGCCAATCAGCTTTATAACTTATAAAGATCTCTGTGTGATTTTCTTTGGGGCTAAACAACTATGGGAACCAGGCAGGACAGAAAACCCCAACAAACAGGCCCCATTCATGTTACACTGATTTCCTTATTTTCTCTTTCTATGCTTGAAATAAGCAGAAGGACAGTAAAGCAGGATAGAGCGCTACCATGTTGATCCCGATGCTGCTGGCCAGGAGGCAGTAGCAGGTGGCAAGGGTTCGTCGTCACCCCAGTGGAAGAGGCCATAGCTCTGAAGAGAAGGTTACACTAAATAATCTAGTCCATAATATGGTTTTAATTAAATCCTGGAAAGAGTATAAAAGGTGCCAGGCACTGGTGGGGCACGCTTTTAATCCCAGTACTCATGAGGCAGAGACAGGTGGATTTCTATGAGTTCAAGGCCTAACTGGTCTACAGAGCGAGTTCCAGGACAGTCAAACGTAAACAGAAAAACCTTGTTTTGAAAAACAAAACAAAAAAGGAATATAAAAGGCATTTTAATATATCAATGCTTTAAAAATCTTTGAAACATGTTGAATCTAAATGTTCTTGAAAGACAGGCTATACAAGGAAAAGGCTTTCATATTTTCTTTACACAGTTGTACCCGTGATAAATAAGGAGAATAGTCCAAACTAAGGTACTATATTTCTTTTATATGGCAAAAAAATCAGCATCTTATACCATCTAAAATGAATTCTTACAGACAAAAAATAACTAAGAAATCGTCATTGCAGTAACTCTGGTGAGGACTGAGCCGCCAGGGGTCATCATGGGACTTGCAGTCCCTCACAGAGTTCCAACCCTATTCCAGGGCAATTAATTCTTTAAAATGTAAAAAGAAAAATATCAAAAAATTTAAAGGAAATCACAATAAAATTTGTGGGTTCTCTGAGGCATGAGACTGGGAGTGTTTCTTGGGGCTCAGTAGTAACATCACTGGCTGTCTAAGACTTCTGCTCACAGATCCAATGAGCATGCAAGGGAAGTAGAGAAACCAAGCAGTGTTTCTAGCACTACAGAAATGGCTGGAAATCAAATAAAAGATGCATTTGCTATTATGTAAATATACTAGTAAGCTGTACATGCAAGAGAAAATCATATGAAGTATTTATAAGGATAATACTTATGCCTTTTTGGGCTTTATGTAAAGAACATAAAATATTTTGCAGACACTGAGGAAAGAATGTTTGTAGTAACTTAGTAGAATAGGCATCAGCTATACTTTAAAGTTTTATGAATTTTATTAACTTTAGGAAGGTTACTTAAAATAATATGTCTAATAACATATTTACATATGTTGTACCATTAGAAAAATATATATTTGATACTTCTGAAAGTTATTAGGGAGCAACCTAATTTCATTTTTTACTGAGGAAACAACAGAAGTACAAACTTGTCTGGATTCAAGATAGCAATAAAAAATGTACTTCCAAGTATCTATGAGAAAATGACAACTGCATAAGAGAAAAAAAGAAAACAAAAGCAAAAGCAGTCTGGACAAGAAGTAAAGAAGGAACGACAAATGCAGTATTGGTCAACTCGATCATTCAACAGAAGTTCAGCTAGAAAGCCATTTTACACAACAACTTACTTTCATTTTCTTATAATGATGGCAATATTAATTCTTATTTACAAACTCAGAGTAACAATAGTATGTACAGCGGACTTCCAGAGTATGGTATAAAGCCAATCTAGGATATGAGAATACATTATAGTTCACTTATAAAGTGAATTTGATTGTCAAGACTGAACTTCAAGAGTTGACTGCATGGGCAGCTCAATTCCTTCTTTGGGCACTTGTTAGGGGAATTCTGAGTTACAGCTTTAAAACGATGTCTTACAGAAGTAAAGAAGGCAGAACAGATAGAGAAAGGGTCCTGCTTGCTGATGGGTCGAACCAACAAAGTGCGTCTGTTCAGCTTGTCAGTACAGGAAAGGAAGACACCTCCACATTGCCCCAAAGACCAACATTCTTCCCCATGGCTTGAGGTGATAGACAGGAGCAAAGAAGGTAAAAAGACAAAAAAATAAATAAATAAAAAAATAAAAAATAAAAGCAAGAAGCCAAAGATAAAAAAAAAAGAAAAAAGTTGGAAAGATTTTTAATTCTGCTCAAGTTTGCACAGATTCAGTCAGGTCTGAGCCTTTCCTAAATATAGTCTCTAGCTGTACTTTCTCCTGCAAAATCATTGCAAATGGAAGTAATTTAAAAAATAATTGCTTTCTATACACAATTATTACTTTACATTTCTAGTAAGGACAATGGAGGATGAACTTACAAAAGTAACGATCTTAAAAAAAGCCAACATGGCATTCAGAAATAATAAATATAGTAATAAATGTGAGATAATCCTACCTTTGCCTTTTGATAAGATTACTTAATTGCTACAAAAGAATATGGTTACAAAACATGAGCAGATTAAAAGAATAAGCAACTTTAAGTTTTAAAATAATTTTAGAGAAAGTTTAACAGAATTTACTCAAAGTTCTCATTCTGAAATTATTAGTCCTATTTCAAAGCGGAACAAATACAAACAATTTCAAATATACTCTCAAATATCAAAATTACTAAATGAATCTCACCACAGGTTTTTCTTTGCACTGTAGAAATACTCCTTCAAAACGTCCTGACTGCCAACCTTCCCCTGGCCTGGAAAACACAAGTTCACCTCATCTGTTCTCTGATGGTACACAATCAGATCAGCAGCGTTAAAGTAAACCGCGCTCCACTTCTGAACTAAAGCACAGACGGAATGATGCACCTAGCAGAGCCATCAGTATGGAATTCCAATGGCTCGGCATGGGAGCATTTCTCCTAATGACAGATTGAACTTTTTTTTTTAATCCATTTTGTCTCTTCCACAAAATGAGAAGATAAAGAGATGTAAAATCCTTGTCTATTTTCTTAAGCCCTATATCCCTGGTGCTTAGCATAGAGCCCAGCATATAAAATATATGAAAAAACATAACAATGAATAATGTATCCAATATGTAAAATTTACATAGAAGAGTAAAATTAAGACTAAACTATAGTGCATTATATTCGTATAAGAAATTACTTCAGTTCTTGCACTGATTTATTACATGAAAAATCATTTAATTTTAAATACACTGCACTGGAAAGAAATTAAAGAAATAAAAATCAAATACCAATGAACAATTCATTCTTAGTATGATAAAAGTAACTCGATTAGTAAGACAGTTGTATGACAAGCTCTACTACACAGCAACTGAAATATTTTATATTTCATAATGACAATGGGCTTGCACAAAACGATGCAGCTTGGCATAGAGACTAGACGAACATAGAGGTAGTACTAGAAATACGTTTGCAGAATTGTTTTAGGGAATGTAGCAGATCAATGCATGCACAGAAACACACTGGGCATTTACAGCTACATGAGAAGCTCTTGAGCTGGTGAATGTCACAAATCCACAAGAAAATAGATTTTAAGACTATACAAAAGAGAAACTACTTTGAAATTGAAAATACAATACCATTTAAAGTATTTTTAATAAAAAAGACCTTTGGATTTTATAGTATATGTGCTATGTTTCAAATTAAAAATAAAACACTGGGATTATATTATAAGCCAAACAAGAAAAATGGTTTTGTCCTTTTATTTAGGGAACATTAATCGCTAGATCATTTTTGAATGTTGAAAAGCATCTTTATCTTTACTTTTTATGTATTACTACAAACAAATCATACTTGCATAGAATCTTAACTTCTGACACAGAGGGACTACATAGGGAATACTGTGGTTTCAGAGCAATGGCATTTGTATGATTTACAATAAGGGAGAAGTCCCCTACGTGTTAAGGGGAATGAGCAGGTGTTCTGCCTCAGTGCAGACTACAGAGCAAGCAATAACCAGACTTGTCAATTGTGTTCCAGGCATCTTAGCAAATCTATAACACATGGCATACAACTCAAGGGGTGATTTGTAAAAGCACTAGTGTGAATATTTGTGAAGAGCTATATGCCATGTTATAAAGTTTTATTGGATAAGTATAAAAGAATACTAAGAAAACAACTTCATCTGTTAAGCATTCTCTTTGAGAGTGGTAAAACAGAAACATCCTTATGGTGACTGCACTCACAGAAAATACAGCTTTTCCTATATTTAGTCCTTGTTATTTACCTGCTTTGATAGTGGTCAATATTGAAGCTCTCTATCTTACATTTCACTTTGGTGTACACATCCTGAACATCTATGGATGCACTGAGATCTTCTAGTTCACTGACCAAACAAACCTCTGCAAAGAAACAAGTCCCATTATCAAGAGTCTCTCCTAATCAACATCCAAATGTACACTATTTTATATTTCACACTAGCTAACACATCCTGACCAAATAAAGCGTGGTAAGATTATAGAAACTTTTACACTTACAAGCAACATTACTGTCAAAGGGCCTTGATATGAAGAGAAGGCTCACGTTAAGAAAAACCATAGTTATTATTTGAATGATCTCTGAATTCTGTTAATTCAATGCAGTTATGGTCAGACGGTAATCCTCTCATATCTTCTGGGGTAAATTTTAATTACCAACAAGCAAAATTAGATTTTACAAAGTCAAACATGTACACATAAACTTTATACAGTGACGAGAGTCCAGGCTAAGCAACATGCTCAAAAACTTTTAAGTGGTAATTACATCATAAATGACAGCAAGGAAAAGTAACATGGTATTTCTTCTAAAAACAGTAATTTTTTATCTTTACAGTAGGGAGAAAAAGCACTCCTGTACCTGTGCCTTTGTTCTCCAGGTCTGGAGCAAAGAGCTTTATCGTGACTTTTGGCAGCATCCACTGCATCCAGAGGCTGACGCGGCCACTGGACCCACCAATGGTACTGGTCGTCTGTTCCAAGGTTACAGAATCTGAGAACGGGGACTCATCACCAGCTTGCACAGAATCTCCCTGTGGTGAGGAAGAGCAGCAAGAAACCAGCAATTGTTTATGCTCACGAAAAATAGGTAAAATAAAATTAAAATTCAAAATTGTTATTTTTAACTTTTCCAAATTAAATATTCTAACCATGTAAATGATACCACTGACACATAAAGCTAAGTACTCAAAAAGTTTACTGACATAATGTAGGTTCATGACATTCAGTTTTCTCCACAGGTATATAAGGATTAGACCAATGGTTACCTCCTACCTAGAGCAAGGATAAAGCCAGCATTTTCATAAGATCACGGTCAAAGCCATAACTCCCGTCTGTGTCTGCTTTAGAATGGAGGTTTAGCTGCTACAGGGAAGCCGAGACTCACACAGCTTAAGGTATTTATTTATCCTTTATCTCTGGACAGGAGAAATGTGTGCTCTTGAGATAGAGTATTTATGAATGAATTTAGAAAAAAATGTAACAACATGGTTTGCAGTTTAACAATCAAGAAAATACTTTATTAACTTATTTTGATAGACTAGGTTAGATTTCATAAAATGCTCTTTATGACTGGCACCTAGAATAATAAAGTATGAGCTTATTCAAACTCTACGTATGTATGAGATCCTAAATCCCGTGATATCAAACTTTTCTGTGAAAGGTTTGGTGGTTTTTGTTTGTCTGGGGCGTCTTGTTGTTTTCAGAACTGTTGAGCAGCCTAGAACAAAACAAGTCCATTCATCTGAATGTAAACGGGAGCTGCATAGCTTCAGTCTCGGATTCAGGAAAGGATGTTGCTAGAGACAGAGCCTCCATTGCTGGGCATATAAAACCTGGATGGAAATGCATCAAATATAGCATGTTTATTTGTTAAAAGAGGCATTGGTACACATATATATCTATATCTACTTAATTAGGTTGAGTCTAGTAAGCAGTATAACATGTTAGGATAAGGACTTTAGACACTACTCATGTGATTTTTATAACAATTGCATTTTCCAGAGTCCATTACCTCCTTTGTAAATTAGTTTTTATGATGATATTTATTGCTCAGAATCTAGAATAAATAAGACCATGAACATAAAGGAAGTGTATACATAGTAAAGATTTCATAAGTGAAGGTTAATTATTAACCCCAAGGTACACCAATACTAAAGAAACCCTACTTGCATATTCTGGTAGGATTTAATATCTGTTCCCTTTCTGATATTGTCATTTATCTAATTTGATACACACTTTCAATTTATATATTCATAATCTCTCATGGTTCCCTGTTGATTTGAATGTCTCAAAATGTCTATTTTCTAGGTTACGTAAGCGTGCACGATCAAAATGCTGCTAGAATTCTTCAGAAGCCATGCAGTGGCAGTCAGTGTGCTGTTTCTACTGGAGTTGGGCAGAACTAAAGCCACCATCTATAGATCAACCATACCCAAAGTCGAGGGTGATAACTAAAGCCACACAATAGGAAGCAGAAACCACGCTCTTCCCTGCAAACGTGACGTCCTCAGCAGGTGCTTAGGAATTGGCTACAGAAACTTCCCCATGACCTCTGTGCTTTAGCTTAAGATCATTCCATCAAAAGAGCTTAAATTCCCAAAAGGAGCCAAGAAGAAATGGAAGGACTGCTGCAGAGTGACAGTGCTGAGCTCACACGGGAGGTGTGGCCAAGCACCACGAAGAGCCGATGTGACAGGAATTATTAGTCAGCTCCTTGTCCCGAACATAACCGAAAGTTGTTTGCAGATTTTTCATATTTCTCTAAAATGAGCAGACTCTGAATCTACCATAGTTGAAATTTCTAGAACTTAAGAAGCTACAGAAATTTTATTTTTAATTAGTTGTCTAGCACAACATCTAAAAAGCACAAACCATTTCCAAAACAGGACTCTTTACAAAATCAAATGAATAAAGATGGCATGATGCGGCTAATTACACCTTCCTAACAGAGCTTCTAAAACAGACACACACCTACTAAATCTTCCAACTAGCAACATACCCCATGTGAGGAGAGGAGACGAGAAAAAAAATCCAACTTTGATCAGTACTGAGCAGCCTGCTAAGAACGCTGAGCTGTGGCTTCAGCTTAGCAAGCACGCTTGAGAAAAGGCTTTATGGCACTCCATCACGCAGTTTCAATCCTCTTGTTGGATTTACAGCAATAGCTGCGACACTGTTAAACATGCTGCTGCATTACTTTCCCTCTCTAATTTGCAAATCTATAGCGAAAATTGTACCCAAAATGGCAGTGTTGAACTATTTTCCCCTTCCTCGTTAGTCTAAGTCTAAAAGTTCATAGCAAATTAACCTAAATGCTGAGTTTATTTTTCTAGGTAAATTTGTATTGATTCATCTGGAAGAACACTTGAGCCCTTTATCATGCATGGGCCCTCTTCAGAGAGCTCAGGGAAGATCACAGTTGGCCACATTGCTACTCCTTATCAAAATAACCCCAGCATTCCTGTTCAATCACATAATCTCCAAAGGGCTCAACACTTCCTCTGCTGTCTGCTCTTAAGACAGCAGTAACAAGCTGCCACTGAGTCTCCCGCACCTTTGCTCTCACTGCTCCAGCAAACCTGCCTTTAAGCACAGAACAGAAGTCTGACACATACTTCCCAGTTTACCACAACACAGACGCAAACACAGGAAGCGAAGCTGTATTTGTAGTGCTTGCACCAACATATCAGTGTATCACTCAGCAAAATTTAAACCATCCGGGATCATACAAAAACTTATACTTACTACAAACAATTGTTAGAATGTATTTATCAGCGCAATTAATTTCTAGTGAATTCCATATTCAAGGCATTTATAAGAACAAGTTTTGAGCTACACAAACAAGCAAATAAGACAGCAACATACAGAAATTGTAAATAGAAAGATCAATGACTTCCTTTGAATACAGCTTTGAATTAGAAATAAAACTCAAAACTAAAATTTCAAAGTGGATATCAATGATATAATAATAGACAAATTTAAAACAACATAAGGTAGCCTCAGATAACTATGTAAAATTGTACTGGAACATCTGAATATTTTTAAATCTATAGATAATAAGTGAAACACCAGAGATCTTTTCTGATATGATTATTTCAGAATACGGAAGGCATTAAACAGAAAACACTTTATTTCATGATATTTAAAGGATAAGAAGATAAACTAAATGTCGTGATTTGCATATTTTGAATGAAAGTTTCTCACTGAATTTGAGGAAAAACTAAGGAATAAAGTAAAACTAATTTTAGGAAAATAATTATTAGTCTTAGAACAGCAGCATAATAAAAAAAACTCATACCAAATTTATCATCAAAAAAAGCTATTTGAACAAGTTGAAGTGACCAGAGATTAAGTTAAAGTCACTTAATGATTGAAAATCTGACGACAGTTTTGCTTTAACAGTTGATTACATCTTTAATTAACTGATGTCCATCAAGCAACTATGAACATTAAGAAGCTATTTTTTATTCTATTATTTTATTACATTGTTATGTAAACTAGTATTATCCCAATCTCAAGATGAGAAGGCCCAGACAGTAAATATCAACCAACACTCTTCCCGTCAGAAATGGTCAGGATTCCAGTTTATATGTTCAGAGTTTAAATCTTTTTTTTTTTTACTTTTTTTTATTAAAAATTTCCACCTCCTCCCCTCCTCCCATT
>LOEQ01003906.1:59618-79426 GCA_001685075.1 Bramus lutescens
GTGATCAAACTGGACTCTCTGAATGTGGCTGACAATGAGGGCTGACTAAGAAGCTATTTTTAAAGCAATAAACCAATTTGATTCCTTGATTAATAAACAATCCAATTTAAATTTTGGATGAAACTAGCTTCTACACATTGGTAGGTCAACACATCAGTTTGTTTTATGGAGAACTGGTGTTTTACGCAATTACTTGGCATTTTAGATTCTTTTCTTGCTTTATTGTCAGGGTTTTGAGACAGTGCTGCCCCGTGGAGCTGACGGGAAATCACCATGTAGCCCCAACTGGCCTGAAACTCTCTATCCCTCCACCTCAGTCAGCAGAGTAGCAGGATCACAGGGTGACAGTTATACTGTTAGAAGCATCTTTTGGTTTAACAAACTTTGGCTCACCTTTTAATGGCATGCCTGTGGTAAGCAGCCCACTAAATTTCCCAGCTCAGCTTGCAATACATGTACAGATATATTTATGATATACCTGAAATATTATACATTCTTCTAAGGCCAAATGACTATGACTTAAATGCCGTGGCTATTTTTAAAGTAAGTACCCAATATAAGAAATGAACAAAACAGCAAAATAAAGAAAAAAAACAGTATCTATGTCAGTCTAAGCCCAAACTGTTACTACATCTGAGTTATCAAATGCGCACCTGACAGGCACGTATAATAAAGGGCTTGGTTTCACACTGCTCGCTCTTTCACGAAGCAATCCGCTATGCAATCAGTGAGTGTAAGGCTCGGAAACCATTGATTTAGCTCTGGAAACTTCTTTAAGTACCAAAGAGTCTCTAGTGGTATGGGGCCTTAACCACTGTAAGGAAACTTCAGGAACCTCCTATGGTGAAGAACAATCAGTGCAGTTTTTTTATTCCCCCAAGGAAACATTCTGCTATGCATAAGAGAAGGTAAAAAAAAAAAGACTAAGGAAATTATAATAACAGATCCAGCTAGAAGATGTGGTGGTGCATGACTTTAATCACAGCACTTGGGGGGCAGAGTCAGGCAGATCTCTGTATGTTCCAGGTCAGCCTGGTCTACACAGTAAATTTGAAGCCAGCTAGTGCTACATAGTGATGGCTGACAAAAAAAAGATTTGATAAAAATGTAATCGAAAGTTTCTCCCCTGCCTGCCAGTTCCCAAATAACCACTCAGAGGCTTGAGTAATCATAAATGCACAGCTGATGGTTCAGGCTTACTAGCTAGCTCCTACATTGAAATTAATCCATATTTTTATCTAGGCTTTGCCACATGGTTCTGGCTTGTTACCTCATTTTTTACATGTCTTGCTTCCTCAATGGTTGGTGACCCTCAGACTCCACCCTCCTTCCCCCTGTATCTGCACTGGGATTTCCTGCCTGGCTCTATTCTGCCTTGCCATAGGCCAAAAGAGCTTTATTTATCAACCAATGAGAACAACATATTCTCAGCATACAGAAAGAGCATCCCAAAGCATAAAAATATAATTATGTTTAAAATGATTAAGGTACAAAAAATTTTAATTACAAACTCATATGCATAGATTTATGTATTTATAAAAAATATAGTAACATAAACATCTACTTGTATCTATAGGATATGTTTTATGACAACTGAGATTTAATTTAATAACTATAAGAGTTGATTATTTCAACATCAACATATTAAAACAACATCTATATATTATGTAAATTATTTCACCAACTATATATGAAGAACAGTATGTTAGAACTTGTTCTGTACTGGGCTTAAAATATATTGGGACTATTGTAATGATAAGATAATGGACAATGGATTACGTTAAAAAGTTTGTATGCTACATCCAATAAGAACCTGAAATAATCACTGTTTAAGAAAAATACTTCAATGGAACCTGTGCATCTAGACAATTTTATTTTTACTTACAATATTTAACAATACTTTAAATTACAAAACCAGCATAAATATAGAAGCAATATGAAAACAGAAGAAAATCAAGGCAAACTTTTCAGTGTTTTAACTCTGTGTATAGAATCCCATTAAAGCCAAAACAACGTGAATTTATTTCCCTTCACAAAAAAGAAAATGGTGAAAAGTTAAAATTGTATTTAACTTTGAATATTGCCTAATTTTTTTAATGTATGTAAAATTAAGTTAGTGCTGAAAGTCCTAGTGTGAGCAATTAGGTTATAGGAAAATAAAAATCATCCCGCATTAAAGAAGTAAAAGCATGGCCTTTGGCAGACAATCTTGCACACAGAGACACTTTCGGGAAGTCTTTGGCAAGCTAAGTGTGTGTCCTTCAAGGATGTCAGCTTCTACTCTCCTCTTTTAATCCATTTAATAGACTGGCCTTCCAAAAGAGGAAAGCTAACATGTATATTTAAATACATCCAAGAATAATGCTGAGTGGAGAATTAGTTATATAGTATAAAGCAGCACATCAAATGTGGTCAGCAACAGATCTGTGTGACCTTAGTTAAGCACTTGAGTGAGGACCAGATTTTTAACACTCAGTAAAATTTGTGGGTGACTAGTAGGAAATTCAGGTGCTAAGCTGGTTGTGAGATAATGTGCCAATAACCCCAGAACTTAGGACTTAGAGGTAGGAGGATTACAACCAAATATAAGGACAGCTACATGTAGACCCTGTAAACTAAATAACAACAGGTGTGGCTTCTAGGAACATGGCAGTAAGGAAGCAGAAGATCATACTCTTGTGATCCCTTTCAAAACTCTGTGTCCTTTGTTCCCTAAAGGTGTCACATCACAGTCTCTCTTTCTGATAGTCTTCCATGGTAAAACTTGTTTTCCTTAGCTCAACTATCAATCAAGTGTCTTTTCAGTTGAGATTAATTTGTAGCATAGAGAAACAGAGATCGTGGGAATTTTATCATCAAAATCATGCTTCCATAGAATAGAACCAAAGAAACACTTCCTAAGCAATTTCAAAAAAAATCAATAATATTCTTTCTACAAAAATAGTTATCGTGAAGGAAAAAGTTTTTTGTATTTTTTTAAGACATCTAACGTGGTGGCACATAGCTTTAACCCCAGCACCTGCGCATCCAGGAGGCAGAGACAGCCAGAGCATTAGCTTAGTCTACACAGTGAGTTCCAGGGATGCTATGGTGAGAACCTGCAAACTTTAGCCCCTTCCCCCCAAAAAGGGTCAAAAGAAAGGTTAAAAAAAAGAAATATATATATATATATATACATACATACACACACACACACAATAAATCCCAGATATACAGGGCTAGTTTAACATTTGAAAATCTATCCATGTTTAATTAGTCACCTTGAAAGAGTTATATAATATCAACTGAATAAAAATCAAATATTGCCAGGTGTGGTGGCATATGCCTTCATTTAGTCCTAGCAGAGGCAGGTGGATTTCTTTGAGTTCCCGGCCTACCTGACTTAGGTAGCTAGTTCTATACCAACCAGGACTATCTATTGAAACATTGTTTCAANAAAAAAAAAAAAAAACCAACCACCCAACCAACCAAAAAAACTCCCAAAACATCAAAAGACCACCACAAAAACTGAGGAATAAAATCAGTATAAAACACATTATCCCATTACAATGACAAGCAGAATTTTGCCTACACTAAGTAGGTCAAAACCAAAAATACTGTAGCGGAATGTGGCACAGTAGGGGTTCTGGAATATCCTGATTTACTGAGAAGCCAGGATATACTTAGAGCTGCAATAGGACAGCTGGTGGGGGCGGGGTCAGAGCTGCACCAGGACAGCTCTGGAGGTCAGAGCTGCAATGGGACAGCTCAGCCTAGAGGAAAGGTGTCCTGACAATGGGGAAGCCTGGCTATGTGAGGCTGGGGTGTGGTGGGAGATGGTCTCCCTGAAGAATATAGGGATCCTGCTCCTCTCCTGGAGAACCGCTACAGCTCAGTTCTGCTCTGCTCCCTCCTTACCAGAGGGTCCTAGCAGAGCTATCTGCTTCTTCTCTGCCCCAAGATGTTTCTTCTGGCTAACACTCTGCTAAAGAGAAGCCTCCTGCAGAAATGTAGCAATCTGCTCCGGCTCCGAGGGAAAAGTTGTTACTTCTTTTCCGCTGGCCTTGCTCAGCCTCTTAAGGAGTCCTAGCAAGGTTCTTCGGTTCTGCTCAGCCTTGCTGATGCCCCCTAAGAAGCCTAGCAAGGTTTTTCAGCTCAGTCCCCTAAGGGACATCCCAGCCAGGTTCTTCTGCTCTGTGCTGACTAATGAAGGTTGTAATCCAAGACTCCTTTGAAAAAGAGACTTATTTGGGAAGGAGAGGTCCAGGAGAGTGGCTGCCTCCGCCACATAAGGGCAGCTCTGAATTGAAGGGGGTGGAGAGGCTTATATAGGGCTTCTTAGGAGCAGAGTCTTCCCAGGGAGAAAGGGGATTGGTTAATTTTTTCCCTGCTCAGGGATTGGTCATTTTAGCTGGTGAGGCAGAGATGACTCTGACTTCAAGGCCAAACTGTGTTTCTTTCACTGGTCCTTTTTAGCTTTTTGACTCTAATTTTAGGACCAGGGCATATTTCTTTCACTGACTCTAACTCTAGGGACAAAGTGTGTTTCTTTGTCACTAGGTTCAGAGCCAAGGCACATGTCTTTAGTCTTGGGTTCAGGGATAAAGAAGATCTTTCTCTCCCTGGCCCAGGTCTCAGAACTAGGATGTGGTGGGGTTTTTTTGTTTGTTTGTTTTTCACTGATTCTGGGTTCAGACTCAGGGTGCTCAGTGATTGGTCGGTTTCCTGCCCCAATTGTTCCTTTTACCCTACAAATACGCTATATTGTATTCAAGGGAAGGAGATGAACTGTACTTGGACTGAGTAAATAGAGATCAAAGTTTTGGAAAGCATGTCAACATTGTCCCAGGGGACATATTTTGATGCTAAAGCATGGAGATTATGTAACGTGATGCCAACACTGTAGACATAAACACCCAAGTCGCCTATTTCCAAAGTTGCTTCCAAAGATCTCATAAACCTAGAGTCACAGTGTGATACTGGTCCAGTCGCTTCGCTCTAGGTGCTGTTATATAACTATATACATCTCAGTTCCTAGAGCACAGAATGGAGATGTTGTTCTAAAAGATCTCTGTGGACCGATCTCTTTCAACATGACAGCTGCTGTTGACAGAACTGAGACAACATTATTGCTCCTGTGATAAGTCCTGCGAATATCCTTCTCCAGGGAGAACACTCATCCTTGGGGCAAACAGGTTCATAACACAGGGAAGAAAAGCAGCAGACCAGACTCAGCCGTCAAAAGAATCAAGTACACCTCAGAGAAAAGAGATGACTAGATCTGTTCTGCGGCCTGAAAGGTTACTAGCAAAGTCAACACGACACATTTGATCTTCTTTTTCCCTTTGATACCCATACTTTCTGACAAAACTTTGAAATACTCTTCAATATATTCAGGGTACTGGTCAGCTCTCCAATGCTACGGTGCATCACCTGGGTTATAAATAAGCAAGTCAAATGAGTGAGAGAAATAAGCTACTACATTAGGAATCAGTATTGAATTAACTAGATTCAAAGAGATTTGGATTCACTTTCTTCTCACTTTCCAATCCCTTGACTGGATGAACACTGACTGAAACCAAGAAGATTAGAAATTACCACAGGAAGAATTAGCAACTTGAGAAACAGAAAATGAAAAAGATTTAAGATGGGACAAATACAAAGTTAATGAAAGAAAGAAAAACAGAAGTTCCAAAAACAAAGAGCAAAGACAAGAGACTGTGGGAGTCGTATAGCCTCAAGTGGCATCTGCCAAGAATTACCTAGAACTAACAGGAAACAGCGCTTACAACACCATGAATTAGACAGCACAGAGAAGCAGCTATACTTGGGGACAATTTACTACAAAAGAATATTTAACTAGTAGATTAAGTTTGAGAATTTATACATTTTAGACACTGTAGTCAGCATGCAAGGATTTAAATTCCAATTTCGACACTTATTATTCTTATGACCTTGGGGAAGTTACTTAGCCTTTTAGCAACAAATTCTTCAGTTTGAAAGTAGAAATCAAATCACCCACCTCCAGTGCTGACTTGAGAATGCAAAGAGATAATGCGCACAAAGCTATGGTTTTAATAAGTACTCCCAGTGAAGAACTACTGTGAATCTCCTTGACAAAAATTAACCTGTGCCTTGAAAAGCAAACAAGTCCATATTCCCAGTTCTTGCAAAAACAGGAGCAATACCAGGATTTATCCAGAAGCAAGTAATCCATATTCCCAGTTCTTGCAAAAACAGGAGCAATACCAGGATTTATCCAGAAGCAAGTAATCTGTGATATGCACATGTGACTTACTAAGAGATGCTTTGAAACTATGGTTAAAAACTTTATTATTTTAAGTTAGCTTTTAATTTTCCTGTAAGACTGGATGTATGAGGAAGACTCTGGACACTAACTACAGAGCTTCCACACCAGCTCCCTGGTATTGNCCAGTTCTTGCAAAAACAGGAGCAATACCAGGATTTATCCAGAAGCAAGTAATCCATATTCCCAGTTCTTGCAAAAACAGGAGCAATACCAGGATTTATCCAGAAGCAAGTAATCTGTGATATGCACATGTGACTTACTAAGAGATGCTTTGAAACTATGGTTAAAAACTTTATTATTTTAAGTTAGCTTTTAATTTTCCTGTAAGACTGGATGTATGAGGAAGACTCTGGACACTAACTACAGAGCTTCCACACCAGCTCCCTGGTATTGTCTAGCGCACTGCTTGGTTACAGTGAGGGAGGGTGGTGCACATCCTTAGTGCCAGCACTCTGGCGGCAGGGGGTCTGTGATTTTGAAGCCAGCCTAGTCTATGTAGCGAATTCCAGGCCAGCCAGAGATGTATAATGAGATTTGGTTTCAAAAAACAAAAGGTGCAAACAAAGAAGAATAAAAATATAATAATTGTCTAACTCAATGCCTACATGTTAGAAAATCATAAATATTAAGAATGTACCCATTAAAAACATGTATCTTAGGGTCGCTGAGTAGTGCTGATAAAGTATGTGAATTGACAACAGACTGATCCCTGGCCCGCGGTTCCAGTGCATGGCGGGCGCATCGACTACTTCATGATGAGGTCATGGGCAGCAGTGTTGCTAGTGGGAAGGGCGGCACGGGTGCAATGATGACAAGTGGAGAAGAGGACTGCAGAGCGGCAGGGATGCCGTGGCCAAGGAAGCACCTGCAGTTTCCTGTGCCACACTTCTCTGCATTTCCATGCTCCCATGCGGTCGCTTCTCAAGGCGAGAACAAAGCTTTATTTCTATTAAGTTGGGCACACAGAGAAATTCAGGAAAAACAAAGGTACCCATTATATGGTAACTCAAAGTTAGAAAGTCATGAAGCACATTTCGAGAAACAGTATAAACCAAAGGGCATGAGAAATGAACACTTGGCCCAAAGTTGGAATTGCGGCTAAACTAATCAGGCCCAGGCTGAGCCATAGCGGAAACACTCTTATAAACGGTGAAAACAATCACCATATTTTTATGCTATCCTTTACTACAGAATTATCAAGGAGATACATTTCAATTCGGGTGTGCTCACAATTCAATGTGATCACTACATAAATATTTTATTGAGAGGAAAGGAAACTAAGATATATAAAACATGAACACCCAAGGTGTAAAGCCATATCCAGGCTCACCACTTCCCATCACATGAGAACCATCTCAACCCGGCCTCCTTCGTGGACACAAACCAGCCAAAGCATTTGAAGGAACCTTCTCAGGGAACAGGTGTCCCAAGAGACTCAACTCTAATGTCCTGCTTCTGGCCGCACTAAACAGGAGACTTGGCAAATGACAGCCACTTCTGCTGCTCAGCCCTGACTGCACTGCTTCCTACAAGCTTTTTTTACATAGTGTTTCCTGATGATTAATTCTGGAATGTTTTGCATCAGAAGTCTTTCATTTTTAGTTTGTCAAATCAAATTAATTCAAATTAATAAATCCTCTCTGAGGGAATTCATTACTTATCTCTAGAACAAAATCTGAGCAAAATCAACACTCTAATTTTCAGAACTGACATGAGGCAGTGAAAAAAATAATTAAAGCCGGAATTAGTTTGCCTTTTGTTTCTCTAGCAGATCTGGGGATTGAAGCCAGGGCCATATGCAAGCTGGGCAGGTGGGCTACCTGAGCTCCATCTGCAGTTAAAGTGAGCAAAAGGCCTCCTATCCCTGGTGGATCTCACTGTCTTAATCTCTTCCTTTGAAAATGTCTTCAGTTCTTCTGGCCTGTTATAGAGTAACTCTACTAAAAAAAAAATTGTATGCAGGTCTCATTTATTAAAATGTCATTAATTTATTAAAAATTCAAATATTATTTCCTCATCAAACCATTAATAAATTTCCCAGAAGAAATACTGTACTGGTTTCTGTACAAATGACAATACTGTGTGTTTCTATTACAGATCACAGTCGAGACACCAGGTTTTTTGTGCTGGTCACACACTGCATGGTTATAGCAAACATCACTTGTACTATGAATGAGGGGAACAGCAATTCACAGCGGCTATGAAACCCTGTAAGGTTCCTACCCTTGTAATGATTTTCAAAATGTTTCTTTTCAAAAGAATATTTCCATAACATGAAGTCTCAGGGTTGACATTCTTGTGAACACGGGACTTGGCAAACAAATGTTTAAAGAAATTCTCTCTTAATCTTGCACGGAAAGTTTAATGGCCTATACCGAACTCCTTGGGAGCCATCTTTTTCTAGCAACTTGTTACTTCAAATGTCTGCTTCACAAACTATTTTTATCCTCAGCATCATAGGAGGTATACTACTTCAATGAGAGCTCGAGCAAATAAATCTGGAAACAGCTACAATGCATCAGGTAGTTTCCTGTGAAACGTGCCAGAGCTTTCGAAACCAACACCACTGAGGATCCTATGTAAGAGTTCACTGCTCTTCTTCTGACAGAATGCTAGTCCGTCGACCTTTCTCATTTGGGAGAAGAGAAAAACTTCTCACCACTTAGGTCACTGTGCTTCTTGAGGTTTGGGATAAAAAGGAGAGAGAAGTTGGTTGTGGGGACAAGAAATTTATCTTTCCCACCTGTTGTGAAGGCTAAGAGCAGGTAAAGTCGGCCATTGGAGAAGTTCACCTGACTGCCTGATTTGTAGAATTACAGAAACAGAACATCCCAGTCCTTGAGTCCTATTGTTTATTTTGCTAGAGTGCTTTGTTTCCAGAGGAAACCACCTCTTCTCTGCACACACAAAACCACACACCCACCACCCACCCCTGCCTCAGACCAGGGCTTCTTAGCGGGGAGCACAGCAAGAGAGCACAGGAGCACACACTGGAAATACAAGGATAGTTTAGGTTAGTTTAATGACTAAAGTCATTTCTGACATTTAAAAGTTAGGACTTGGAGGTGAATATGGTCCTGTGGTGAATATGTCAGTCCTGCATGATGAAGACAGGCTCTCAGACTAATCACAGAGTCAAAACTGCTGCTGATAAATATGTGGGCAAAAAATTTCATTTTTTGTTTCCCCATCTTATTATCATTTAAGCAACAATAGCCCCAAAAATTTACATAAAGGTCAAACTATGCCTGGTTCAAAACTGTATTGGAAGTTTACCACTACTTCAGAGAATTGTGCATAACAATATTACCACTGTGGCATTTAATACAGACCTATATAATTCCATCTGTAGCCTTTGCAGATGAATCCTGGGTAAGTTTCTTTCTAATTATGTGTATCTGACTACGTGGATATGAATTCTAATAGTTATGCCACAACATTCACACAGTAAAGTATATATTACTGGACCTTATATTATCTTCCTTTATATCTTAAAACTCAAGAATTTATTAAAAATAATATTGCATAAATATTCTATCATCTTTGTTTTCATAACATTTCTTATATTTTATACTTAATTTCACTTCAGGATATTCAATGGATCACTACAAAGTGTTTATTATATAAGATAAACAATGGATCCCATCTGTCCTTACAATGCTAAATCAAGAGCTGAATTCATGGCACAGGGAAAGGAGGACACTGAGGACAACGGCTCAAAACCAGTAAGGTGACAACAGTAATGCCCTAATTCACAAGGTGACCCTAAGCAGATAGCATAAAAGGAGGACAAGCCTCTTTTTCAGTCCACTTCTAAGTTTCCGAAACCCCCAAATGACTCTTACTGCACCCCAGACTCTGCACAGTTCAAAGGAATATAATACAGAACAGAACCGAACAGAATCACTAGGACTCCTCAGGAATCTTCTCAAATCTGTCAGCTTCCAAGGTGGTGAGGTCACTTTAACTTGCAACAGAGACAGAGGACTTCATCATTATTTTACCTCTCATTGGATAAGGGATTTTGAAAAGCACTTACCTCGGTGGTGGTTACTATGTCAGCGGAAGGACTGCATGTGCTGGTGTCTGGTGGAGCTGTGCCAACACTGCTCCGAACTGGAGAACCAGGGACAGGGCCTGCCATGGTCTCTGGACAGACTGAAGATGAACTAAGATTGCCTCTCTTCTGAATCCGAGTCCAGACTTTACTCATTATATCAGCCAGTTCATAAAACAGCTGGACCTAAGCAGAAGGGGAGGAGGAGAAGAGTCAAGTTTTCAAATTCTATCTACAACCCACTAAAATACTAGATAAGAGAAAATTAACAAACCCCGAAATAACCAGTACATCATGGTTCATGATTTATTTACACTGGCCTCAAGCTCACACTGTGCGGTCTGCTAAACAACGCAGCATTTCTGCAGATGGAAGCAGTGTAATCAGCAGAGCGCGTTAAGGAGACGCGGACTCCTGTTAAGACAACGGAACAAATACAACTGGCAAGCAGGAGAAAGCGAGCACACGTCCCGGCAAGGGGACTCCTTGGTGAACTATGGAACGATTCCTGTCCTTCCCAGATAGTTTCCATACCTAAATGTTCTCTATTTTTCTGAGATAAAAAATCTGAAACGATTTCTTTCAAGGCAAATGAAGAAAGTGATATAATATAGACTAGGAAAAGGAAAATATTACATTATGAGAATTATAGAGATAGAAAACACATCCAATCTACTTCCCCTGGGATATGTCATTCCAATATTCAGAGAAAGAGAAAAACTGTTTAACTTGCAAATTGTTCGACTGAGTTCTAAGATATTTATACAAGATTTCATAAATAAGCATTAATCAAGAAATTTGTATGAGAGCATATTGGCATATACTGTATAAAATAAGCCCAGGGGTACTGCAAACACAATACATAAGCAAATCCACAGCTGGATACCATACTCTGATTGCCATTTTTAAAAAGTGAAACTCCCCTATTTATAAAAAGTTTCAGCCCCAGGACACATCCAGATGCTGAGGCTGGCTCCTCACGAGGGCAGAACATATGCATGGAAATCCTGCTGCCGACGCCTCCTCAGCCAAAGCTGTGTGTGCCACACCGTGGCCTGCTGCTCTTTGTGTAAGGAGTTCTGAGACCATGGGTCATGAATGTTTCTTGTTTTAAAATGATCTAATGGCTATAACTACTAAAGAAAACTTCATAAAAACAATACTTCAAATCATTTTCTAATTGACTTTAAGAGAAAGATTTTTCTCTTAAATGACGTTGCAGCAACCCAAATCCTTGAGAATAATTGGTTTTCTTTTTGTAAATAAGAACTGTCTAGCAAGAGCAGCATTAACCAAAGGAAATAAGTCCTACTCCTGGGGACTGAGGATTATTTACTCAAGAGGCACAATACTGTTTTTATTGTTACTATTTCTAATTCCTTCAACTTTTATGTTTCTTAAAGTAAAAGCACATTATGTCTAACCTGGAAAACAATGACATAAATCTCAAATGTAATTTTTTTCAAAGAAAAACTTACTAGCACATCACTTCTTATCCCAAATAAAGTAAACATTTTGAGGATAAACGATGATTTTTCAACCATAGAGTTGAACTGAAACATTGAGAACTAAAATCACAACAAAATTAGAACGTGTTATTAAAAAGTCTAGCTAACCATTTAAATATTACTGCAGAGTAACAGAAACTACGATTTTCTAATGCTGAGAATATAAAATTGAAATCCACTTTGGTAGTTTAGAAAAGAGTATATATCTACTATAATATCCAGCCATTTCAAGTAGTATCCCTAAAATCAAAAGCTGGTGTCTGCAGAAACATAAAACTGACATTTATAGAATTATCTGTGATCGCTCAAAATTGGAAAACCTAAACTGTTTAATAACGAGCACTGGACAAATTGAAGCGAAACCACATAATAGCGGGATGTGACTTAGCAATAAAGAGGACTGTGTAAAGTATGAATTAATCAAAATATGATTGAGCCGAATGAAACAAGCTGAACAAAATCACAACTGTATAATTTCATCTCCACAGATGTCTGAGGAAAAGGAAATGGAGTTTCAAAGAAATATAAGCAACTTTTGAGGATAGTTTTTCTGATGGCTTTAATGAGTGAAGGTATCCAAACTGTTTTTTCTAAGCGGGTAACTTGTGAACATGTTTGTGTGCTTTCCCCAGGTGCAGTGCACAGGAGAGAGTTACTTCAGCTGCTGTTATTCACGTCTCTGAAAAATGGGGTTTTGCCACTTGTGGCTTGTCCTTGTGATTGTATACTTTACTCAGGCTATAAATTGTCGGATGCTCTGAGTAAGACTGGCCTCTGTGTGAGCCTTTAATCTGCCTCATTTTTAGACCCAGTTCTCCCAGGTTCGTGCCATGAACTAGAGCAGTAATCACAGCACTATGAAACCAAATTACATAGCATATAACACAGAAAAGCAGGGAGGGTGTCAGCAAGCTGTATAAAGGCAAAGAGGACTGACAACCTGAGTTCCCTCTCCATACTCACATGGTGCAAGGACAGAAACAGCTCCTATAAGTTGTCTTCTTGCCGTGGCATGTATGTGCACCCCAATAAATAAATAAATTAGTAAATTTTAAAAATAAGCAGGCAGAAAAGAACTGCATTATACTGAAATGGAAGTTTTATATATGGAATGATAGTGGAACTGAATTTGTTTAAACACTCCAAAAATTGGCTAATAACTACTAAAGTTGGAATAGAGATTTATGAATATTGACCCATCAGATTAAATAATATGCTAAAAAGATTGTTTTTAGAAATAGTATTTTTGAATCAATAGTATTCAACATTGATTGTACATGTGGAAAATATACAAAATATTTGAAGTTAAGAAATGTAAATTTCGTGTTAACTAATGATTTACAGAAACTAAGAAGATATGAATTCATAGTAGTTGTAAACCTGCAGAATATAACATGATTGGCATATTACAGATGTTATGGGAATAGCAAGAACTTTTAATAAGAAACAATGTTCTTTTCTAATTTAAATAGCAATATGAAGAAAGGGTTTATGAGAATCTGATTAAAAATTATACTTCAGTATAATGCTAGCTTCAGTATACCCTCCAGTTAAATATAAAATAAAGCTCATCAGAATTTCAAAACATTACATCTAAAACTGATTTTATTCTACTAGCCAAAAGGTGAATTTATTTTATCATCAATACATTCTCATTATAAAACTTGACAGAACCTCAAAGCCATTCTTCATCTAATCACCACTAATCTTTAAAATCTGGTTGATGACCAGATTTTAAAGGTGGGGGGAGATAGAGTAAAACTGAAGAAAAGTCCTTTGATAAAACAAATGAACATGTTTTAAAGACACTTAGCTTTTATAAATCAAATGTACCAACCTGTGGATTAGAGCATTTTATCTCTAGTGACTCTAAGTCAACGTGAAGACAGACAACAAATGAATGCCTCCCATCTGGGCCCGGAGGAAGCAGCTTTTGAGATGTGACCGCTAGAGTAGAGGTGCATCCCATAGGGTCCACTAGGGAACGAGTCACTTGTTTTCCAAGAAGGGTATATATGCTGAAATGATGCAAGCTTATGGTCCAAGGAAATGCATCACCTGTAAGAGAACAAAATTAAGCAGTTAACATCAATAGAGAATTAATTATCTATCATTTCTATCTGAAATGTAGCACTTGACACAGCGAAGGTGGGATCCCAGAGATTCAGGTATAAACAATTTACATAATATTTAAAATAATCAATTTAATTTTATATGTTATTGATATATTTCTATACCCTTCATTATGTACATTACAAACAATATATGATCAAAATTAAATATAAGAGATAAAAGCAGAACAGAAGTCCCAGAACCCTCTTTGCCCACTTTGGTGGATATAAATGTTCCTGCGTTTGAAGACTCTAGAATGGACAGCCCTTAACGATGGGTAGGAGATCTGCCTGTGAAATGAGGGTAATGCATTTATTATTGTGTGTGTGGCAACCCACAGCAGAATGACATGGCATGCTATAAATAAATCCATACGCCCATGGACACGGTTTTTGACAAAAAGGGCAAAATTACACAATAGAAAAAAGAAAGCATTTTCAACAAATAGTGCTGGTCTTACTGGATATCAGCATGTAGAAGAATGCAAATGAATCAGTATCTATCACTCTGTACAAAAGTCAAAGTGGATCAGACATCAACATAAAGCCAGTTAACACTGAACCTGATAGAAGAGAAAGTGGGGAACAGCCATGAACTCACTGGCACAGGAGACTACTTCCTGAATAGAACACCAATTGCTCAGGAGCTAAGATCGAAAATTAACAAACGGAACTTCATGAAACTGAAATGCTTCTGAAAGGCAAAGCATACTGTCAATAGGCCAAAAGGGCAGCCCACAGAATGGGAAAAGACCTTTACCAACCTCACATCTGCCAGAGGACTACTATCCAAAATATATAAAGAATTCAAGATCCTAGACAGCAACAAACCAAATAATCCAATTAAAAATGAGGAATCTCAAACAGCCGAGAAAATATCTAAAGAGATATTCAACATTTTTTGCCAAAACAAAACAACTCTTAGATTCCATCTAATATCTGTCAGAATGGCTAAGATCAAAAACAAATGACAGCTCATGCTGGTGAGGATATGGAGCAAGGGGAACACTCCACTGCTGGTGGGAGAGAGAACTTGTACATCTAATTTGGAATTCAATGATAGTTTCTCAAAAATTTAGGATATAAGTTATACCACTCCTGGGCATATAACCAAAGGATGCTCCAACATACCACAAGGACACTTGCTCAACTCTGTTCATAGCAACATTATTTCTTAATAGCCAGAAAATGGAAACAACCGAAATGTCCCTTGACAGAAGAATGGAGAAAGAAAATGTGGTACAATTACACAATGGAGTATTACTCAGCTGTTAAAAACAATGACCCACGAAATCTGCAGGAAAATGGACGGAACTAGAAAAGAATATTACTGTGTGAGGTAACCCAGACAGACAAACACAGTATGTGTATTCACACATAAGTGAATATTAGCTGTAAAGGAGAACTATGGTACAATGCACAGCCCCAGAAAGACAAACACGGTATATACTCACTTATAAGTGGAATTAGCCATAAAGTAATCAGGAGAGTCATGCTATAATACACAGACCCAGAGAAGCTAAGTAACCAGAAGGGCTCAAGCGGAGATCCATGAATCTCACTGTGAAGGGGAAACAGAACAGACATTGCTGTTGGTTGTAGGGTAAAGATGGGAATGGGGGAAAGGTGGGGGGAGTGTGGAGGGAGAGAGGGGGGCATCTCTGAGAAGAGCTAAGAACACAGTGCAATGGAAACACCCAGCAATCTATGAGGGTGTCCCTAGGTCAGACTCTTAGCAAAGGTACACAGAACCTGAACTTGCCATCTCCGGTAACCAGACAAGATTTCCACTGGAGGAACTGGAACACCGACCTGGCCACAAATCCTTCAACCTCTAATTTTTCCTGTTTGCAAGTTATGCTGCGGTACTATGGTGATATTTAAGATAATCAACAGTCTGACAACAAATTCGGGCCCCCCTCCTCTATTCCCTAGGGTCTTAGCTGGGGTCATCCTTGTGGATTCCTCAGACTTTCTCTAGTGCCAGGTTTCTTGCTAGCCCCATAATGGCTCCCTCAATCAAAATATCTTTCCTTGCTCTTATCTCTGTCCTTCCTCCATCTCAACTATCCCATCCCCTCAAGTTCTCCTCCTCCCTCCCCTCCTCCTCTCCTCTTCTCTTTCTAACCCCTCCCTTCTCCCCTCATCCCCATGCTCCCAATTTTGTCAGGCAATCTTGTCTATTTCCACTTTCCAGGTGGGTTTATGTATGTTTTACTTAGGGTTCACTTTGTTAGTTAGCTTCTATAGGATCATGGACTATAGGCTCAATATCCTTTGCTTTATAGATAGTATCCCCAGCAACTCATGGAAACAGAGGCAGAGACCTACTGGGCTGAGCTCCCAAAGTCCAGCTGAAGAGTGGGAGGAGTGAGAATATGAGCAAAGAGGTCAAGACCATGATGGGGCACCCATTGAAACAGTTTACCTGAGCTAATGAGAGCTCACCAACTCCAGCCAGACAGGGAAGAAACCAGCATAGGTCCAAACTAGTCCCTCTGAATGTGGGTGACAGTTATACAGCTGGGCAGACAGAGGGGCCACTGACAGTAGCATCAGATTTATCTCTATGGCTTGTACTGGCTTTTTGGGAACCTATTCTATTAGATCGATACCTTGCTCAGCCTACACATAGTAGGAGGGCCTTGGACCTTCCACAAAGCAATGTGCCTACCCTCTCTGAGCAGTGGATGAGGGGAAAAGGAGGAGGGGAGGGAGGGAGTGGGAAGTGGGATTGGTATGTAAAATGAAAAAAAGATAGTTTGTTTCCTTTTTAAATAAAATAATTTCAAAAAATTTAAAAATAAAAAGATGAGCTGGAATAAAGGTGACACAGAAATTGTGAGAGTGGCCAAACAATGGCTGATCCATCCCACAAGAGGAAGCTTCCTCCTGATGGCCAGGACTCAGAGGCAGGAAACCAGAGACCGAGGATAGAACCAAACATGACTGAGGGGCGGGGGGAGTCAACGAAATGATTCCTAATGATAATGTGCTATATTCATAGATTGTTGCTCAATTGTCATCAAAGACGATTCATCCAGCAACTGATAGACGCAGATGCAGAGACTCACAGCCAAATATTAGGCAGAGCTTGAGGAATCCTGCAGGAGATGGGAAGAAAAGATTGTAGGAGCTAGAGCTGTCAAGAACACCATGAGAAAACCCCTGGGCTCTTGAACAAACACCTGGGAAGCCTGCTTGGGACTGACCTAGGCACTCTGCACATCTGTTAGTTGTGTAGCTAGGTCTTATGGTGGGACTCCTAACAGTGGGTTCTGTGCTGCTCCTGAGTCTGCTGTCTCCTTTTGGGACCCTTTACACCTACTGGGTTGCCTTGTCTGGGTTGAGTAGAAGAGAAGAAGCCTAGTGTCCCGACAACTTGATAACCCATGGCTGAATGATATCCATGGGAGTGCTACCCTTTTCTGAAGAGAAACAGAGGAGGAAAGTGTGTGGGGGAGGGGAGGCTGGGAGGAGAGGATGAAGAGGAAACTGCAGTCGGCATATAAAAAAAATTACAATACAAATCCACGAACTTAAAAATATATTTAATATATTAAGATTAGATAAATTATAAAAATTGTTAAAAATGAGCAGCATATATGCATGCCACAAAAATTATCCAAAATGGCTTACAACTAAATGTAATATACAAAACTAAGAAAAATATCAAAGGGTAACAGGAAAAAAATGGATGATCCGTTTCAGCAATAACCCAAAGGAGAGGTCCAGGAGAAAAAGAGCCAACGAGGTGGCTGCAATGAACTTAAAATTGTTATGCAGCCCTAAAGAAATATTCAAGAGTTGAGAACAAATGCATAGACTGGGAGAAAATATTTAAGTGACATAGCTAAAAAAGAATTCTTATTCCAAACACAAAACTATTAGAACTGACTAAGAATAAAATTCTATTCAGAAAGTAAAAGCCTTAGAAGGCATCGCTGACAACAAGAAAGGTACACAGGTGGCCTTTAAGCTTCACATCATAGGTCACAAAGAACATGCAACTGAAGACAAGGAGAAAGGATCACATGGCTGTTGGAAAGACGTGACGTGCTGCAGACCCAATGCATCGGAAGGAGGAATGCTCATTGCACTGCAAACAAAAATTACAAACCTCCTCTGAAGATATTTTGGCAATTTCTTACAAAAGTAAACATGGCAAACATGATACAACAATCACACTTCTGCAATTATCCAACAGAGTTAACATAAAAATACTGCAGATATGTGAGTGTATTATTCATACTACCCTGATTTCAAAGTAATCATGTTTCTGATTGATGAACAGATAAACTGTCCTACAGACAATCTAAGCTTAGCATAGAAAAGGGAAGGAGCACATCAAGACGCACAGAAGAAATGTTAACTGTTCAGTATTGAGGTAAAGAAACTGACATGAAAGGACTGCATGTCATCCTATCTCAGGTCTAAGAAGGAAAAGCTAGGACACAATCAACAGTAAGGTCGTTGAGCGCCAGTTGTTGCAACAGATAAAGAAGCAGAGAGAGGAGTCGGTGTAGTTCTGAGAATTCTGGGGGCAATGAAAACACTATGTATAAAAAGTTAATGGAAGAAATGTCATTATACATGTCTCTCAACTTTAAAACATATATCCCCAAAAGACAGTCCTAAAATAAACTATGAATTCTGGAAACAAAGATGCCTCAATGGGCCCATCAATTATAGCCAATATAGCAGTCAGATCTGTGATGTTGTGAAGTGAGAAATGCATGTGAAGGGCAGGAAATATACAGGACATTTCTGCAATTGTGTCTTAATTTTGTTGAGAACCTAAAATTAAGTGTCACAATAGTATCAAACACAGTTTACAATGACTTTAAAATACAGAAATTAAAAAGGGAAAAAATGACCTGTGGTGTTATTTTGTTTGTGCTCTAACAAAGCTTGCCTGAAGATCAGAGGGCAGAGCTAGCCACTAGGTAACCAAAGAGGTCTGGAGGTCTGTGCAGACAGACAGGAAGTGATATGACTAGTCAGAGAGGAATATCAGACAGGAGGAGACAGGGTTCAGGGCCTGCTTTCTGATGGAGCTGGCAAGGTAAGAACTGTCTGAAGCTTGCTCCTTTCTCTCTCAGATGTTTCAACACATGCCCTGATATCTGGCTCCAGGTTTTTATTAAGACCAATTAGAGCTTGTGCAACAATTACCTTTTTCTTAATAACCAAAAAAAAAATGCTTTCTTCACAAAGTGATAAGGGAGCTAGGCAAGCATTTAGTTTTGTCACACTAGCTTTTGTTTTAATGTAATGTTCTAAACATTCAGAAATACAAAACAGACTAGAGTGAAGTAGATGGTGCAAGAATATATTTTTAGCAGTTAAGAGCTACCAAACCCCCAGGGAAATAAAGGATTGAAGAGGCTGATTGTGAGAATAGTGCCTGCAGCAGCCATGACAGCCAGAATGAGGTGGTTCACAAGTAGCACCACAAAAGATATGACAGCCCAGACATGTAATCTCATCTCATGGGAAGCTGAGGTGCGAGGATTGTAAACCTAGTCTGGGCTCAAGAAAAGCCTAAAATTTAACATCATTTGTAAAATGTGCCGGGTCATTTTCAAGACATTTAAAAATATCATCAAAAGAAAGTTAAAGTTGTTTTCAGGGAGTCAAAAGATTTTTATTTGCATACATAATTTAAGAATTAAATCAAAAGCCTAGAAGAAATGGGAAGACACTGCACACACTCCTCCATCCTCACAACTGCACACACTCCTCCATCCTCACAACTGCACACACTCCATCCTCACAACTGCACACATTCCATCCTCACAACTGCACACACTCCTCCATCCTCACAACTGCACACACTCCTC
>LOEQ01003906.1:79538-103117 GCA_001685075.1 Bramus lutescens
ACTCCTCCATCCTCACAACTGCACACACTCCATCCTCACAACTGCACACACTCCATCCTCACAACTTCACACACTCCTCCATCCTCACAACTGCACACACTCCTCCATCCTCACAACTGCACACACTCCTCCATCCTCATAACGGATATGAAGCTGTTTTCAACTCCTCACATGAAACAGTGTATACACACCAACAGGGGGACAGGGGCAGTAAGGAAAAGAGGCTTTGTGTCTTACACAGATGTGCAACAATTTCCCAATCAGGTCCTGCGAAAGTCACTAAATCCAACAACAGCAAAGTTTCAACTTACAAATGATCTCAATATTCCATTTCTGTCAAAATATTTTATTAAAGTCACAGGCAGCTTTTTCAAAGAAGAAATAACAAACCTCTGCTGGGCACAGGGTAGAAACCCATCTGCTCAGAGGTGTTGGCTGCAAGTGCTCCCTAATGCAACTCAAGATGTTGATTTTGACCCAAACCTACACATACTGAACCTGGCTATAGCAGAGACCATCTCTTCCCTCTGCATCTGAAATCAGATGAAACATTTCAGCATGGAGTCCCATGTCATGAACTTCAAACATAAGTGAGGTACAGAGAGAGCCTTGCATATCTCGTGAGATAGCTAGCTCTCACATCATCCCATTAATCACGTTGTAATCTTCTAGAAAGCCTCTTAATAAAGAATTTAGTTGAATTACCAATGAACTTTCAAAAAAGGTTTACTAAGAGCTGTGTGAAAGCATCATATAGACTACAGGTACTACAGTGAGTTCAGTTCCTTTCACACGCCATGCTAATGATGGAATTGAGCAGAGAGTAAGACAGAGACCACAGGTGGAACAAAATTAAGATCAGATACGATGAAAGGGGGTGAAAAAGGAAGGAAAAGCAACTACAGACCACGTGCTGCTATGTCATACCCAAAACAATGAAACCTACTACAACATCAATGATTTCAAAATGTCAGTCATGGAAGACCATACACTATCTAAATTTCATACGGATATAAAGAAGATTAATTGCTGCAGGCTGAGATCAGAAGGGATGGAGAATAATGTCCAATGTGGATGTCTTCTGTAGGAAAATACAGTATTCTAAAAGCCAGCACAGTGGTAGCTGCA
The DNA here is from genome assembly GCA_001685075.1 of Bramus lutescens. Taxonomy (NCBI): domain Eukaryota; kingdom Metazoa; phylum Chordata; class Mammalia; order Rodentia; family Cricetidae; genus Bramus; species Bramus lutescens. The sequence continues at coordinate 80,667 of LOEQ01003906.1, forward strand.
CAAAATTGTGAACATACTGGAGAATATTAAATTAGATACTTACAAGGAATTTTGTGACAAGCAACTTTAAAAGTTGCTAAGCAAACAATAATGAATGTCAGTAAAATGCAGGGAAAAATCATTTAAACCTTACAAAAAATAATTGTATACCTGAGAAAAAGGGTCCCCACAACTCATTAGTTGAGATTAACATTATCTTTATGAACAGAGCATTTTCCATGGGATGTATAAACCTGAGATGGAGTCTGAGGACCACAAGGTGGGCAGGAGAGGTGCTGTGTTCAAATTCAATTAGGAAAGAATGACTGTGTCAGAGATGCTAGGGAAAGGAGGCGTCTATTAAGAGAAAGATAATATAAAAGATAATTTTAAAAGCCTCCTTTTAATATGTCATACCACCAATGCAGAAAAGAAGTTTTCAAACTCAACTTTCATTTCAAGAAAGGCAGAGAACTGAACATCAAACTTGGAGCTACAACATACACAGGCTTCTCTACTTCTTGGCTTAAGACAAAATATACAGTATTCCAAATACCCTAATTTCTAATCTTACAATCTAATAATATGAACAAGGTGTTGACCGATTTAGTACAATCAAGCTTTGAACTTTGTTGTTGTAATATAAAACCATATTGTTTTCTTTATGAATCCAACTTTTCCAAGTTCACCTTTTGCTGGAAACGACTATGCCCAATTTCAAAGAGGCATGAATTTGTGACTGAAAGTGCGGCAATCTACGAGATCAGGGACACTGAAAACTGAACAGCAGCTCCAGCCATCTCACAATAGAAGCTGTGTAAGCACATTGGAAACATGAAAATAATATATTCAATGACATCTACATAAAGTACTTATTCATAACCCAAGTGACTACAACTAAAACCACCCTCTTTTATTTCTACTTTGGCCTATAAAAATACCCCAAACTACCAACCAAACCCCGTCCCCTAAGGAATCTCACTCTTTGTGAAGAGTCAGGGACCCCTAGTACCTCCTGGTGGTCCCATTCAGCCTTTCCTGGTAGCTCATCTTCAATCCTTTGTGACTCCTCACACATCAGCAGAATGACCAGGGACCCCACATTTCACTGGAATTTAAAGATCTAGCAGCCTCTGCAATTGGCTATGACTAAGACTGGACGACAGCTACCAAAGAACAGGATACTCACCCACCCTGCAAATACTAGACCAGGTATCTGCACCAGATCCCAGTGCAAAAAAACACAGTCAGGACAATATAGCTCCTTCGGAATCCAGGAACCCTACTCATGTAGACACTGAGAGAAGCAATTAAGCTGACGCATAGGACAAGGACTTCCCAATCACAGTTACAAACACATTTAAGAACTTTAAAGAGGGCATGAATAAATGCCTCAAAGAAGATCATGAATACAGAAGTTGAATGAAATAATGAACATAGTTCAAAACATGAAAGAATTTACAAGAAAATGCAAACTAAAAGAAAGCTAGAAGTGAAAAACCTATGTCAAACAAAAACCTCTGAGGTAAGCTTCAGCAGGAGATTAAAGACATGGAGGAGAGAATTTAAGGCCTTAAGAAGAAAGTAGAAAAACATGGATATCTAAGTCAAAGAAGAGGTTATATCTAAATAAATCTAAGCACAAAATATTTAGGAAATAATGAATATCATGTAAAGATCAAGCCTACAAATTAAAGGTATAGAAGAAGAGTCCCAGAACAAAGACACAGAAGACATTTCTAACAAAGTCATAAAAGTCTGAAGAAAGAGGTGACTATCAAGGTACAAGCAACATGCAGAACACCAAGTAAGATCAAAAAGGAATTTCCCCATGACACAAAATAACCAAAATGGCAAATTAATGGGGGGGGAGATATTAAAAGCTTCAGGGAGTTACCTATGAAGGCAGGCTCATGAGAGTTAAAACTTTGCATTTCAATGAAAGTTCTGATAGCCAGAAGGTCCTGGACAGGGGTGAACAAGTTCTAAGAGGCTACTGGTGCCAGTTGAGAATACAATGCCCAGTAAAAACTATCAATCATAATCTATTGAAAAACATTCTAAGACAGAATCAAATTTAATCCATTTATGTTCACCAATTCAGCTCACAGAAGGCACTAGAAGGACAACTTCATTCTGACAGTTTATACCAGAGCAGACAAATTCAGTGCAGAATGCTACAAGACCTTAAAAGAAGAACTAACAACAGTACATCTTGAATTATTAAGCAAAATGGAAACTGAAGGAACATTTCCTATTTTTCTTCACAAAGCCTTGATACCAAAACCATACAAAGACCCCCCAAAAAGAAAGAAAATTATAGACTAATATCCCTTTTGAATAGAAATGCAAAATTTTCTCCATTAAAAAACCTACTATCTGGATAAGAACACATGAAAAAGATCATCCAGCATAATCAAGTTGGACTGTTCACTGCTGGCAGGACTGCAAACTGATATAGCCCCTGTTGAAATTCTGTGGAGGGTCCTTAAGTGCTAAAAATCAATTTACCATAAGATTCAGCTACACCACTCTTGGGTATATAGATAAAAGACTCTACAACGTAATCCAAAGATACTAGCTCATCCATGTTCACTGCTGCTCTATTCATAATAGCCAGTAACTGGAAACAGTCTACATCACCATCACCAGTGAATGGGTGATTCAAACATGGTAGAGTTACACGATGGAGTATTATACAGCTGTTAAGAAAATGGAAACTCAGGTAAATGGACTGAGCTAGAAGCAATCATTCTAAGTGAGGTAACTGAGATGCAGAAAATAATAAACATTGTGTGTTTTCTCTTTTATCTATTTTATGCTATAGATGTGTGTTTCTCAATGGGGGTGGGGTGGGGGGACTTCCAAGGAAGGAGAAAATACAGTATAGGATAACAAATATATGAAGTTATATATATATAAAATAAGATGGGGAGGAAAAGGAGAGGGCAAGCAAATGAGGAAATGGGGGGTGCGGTCAACAAACAGGGCCTTTTGAAAAGCCTACTATTATAGAAGCTATACCTAAAGTATATACATACATGAAACGAAGCTAAATAGACTCAACATACAATGGAGAGAAGAGACCACTAGTCATTTTATGTCACCAAGTAAATCTTCCAGTGCAAGGAATTGATTACATCTATTTGTGTTGATGGACAAAGGGTTCAGAGATACCCCCCCACACACACACCCCAAACATCACAAGCGATTCCAAAGTTATTAGTTACTTTCCACAACCTGATGGTTATACCTGAAGGGAAAACTTATGACATTGAACACTGAAAAATGGAGGTGGTGCCCAACTAGAAACTTCCCCCATACCAATTCATGTTCATGGTGCTAGAAGGTACTCACACACTACCAGAGAAATCATCAATTTCAGAGAAAGGTTATCATCAATTTCACCCAGCTAAACTCCTGCAACCCACAACAGAGACCTGCTTGCAAAATGTGCCAGTACAATAGAGGAACCAATATTATGAGAATAACGAACCATATTCTGTTTAGATTTAAGGTCAGTCCATGAAATAAATACCATGTATGATACGGCTAAAGTGGTTAAGAAGCTGAGAGTAGACAGGCCATAAGCCTGGGTAAAACCCTAATACTACTACTCAGTTAAAGGGACACAGTGACTAAGATTCCTGGTGATGTGCTCCTTCACCTACCGATGTGCAGTGAACAAAGTGCAGAGAGCAAGAGGCTGTGACACTCACACCATTCTACAAGGCGCAGGGATCTGTGAGGAAGTGGAGATAGAGGAAGAGCCAGAGGTGGTGGGTGACGCCACCTGAACAATGTCCGACACATAAGATCACAGGGAAGGTGACATTACCCTCAAGACTTGCACAGGCTGAAAGCAGACAAAATCCTAGCACTACGAATGAGAAGTGAGAACAAGCCCCATTCTAACCAAAAAGCTATGCAACTGGTACCTACTGGGAACGAGATTTCTCCAATGGACCACATGCAGGGCAGCTCCCATGCCCAGGAGTAGCTGGCTAAGAGAAAACAGGCTCCCAATGTGTTACATGTTCTCTTTCATTTGGTATTATTTTGTGAGTTTTGATTTTCTTTTTGCTGTTGTCCTGGCTCATGGTATTTTGGATTTTTTTTTTTTTTGAGAAAAAGGACATCAAGGTTGGTGAGTAGAGAGGCAGTGATAATGGGGAGGGGTAGGGAAGAGGAAGGAATATAATCAAAGTACAGCAACGCTTTCAAAATAAGCTCAAACCAATGTTCATTCCAATATTACTTGTTTGAGTTTTATAATCATATTATATTGTATAGATAATGTACTTTTATCTATAAATGATTTAGAAGTATGAAAACACAAAAATACCATGACACAGTACAATTATAATAAATCTTCAGATAGAGTGGATGTATACTAATATATTAGAAACAAAACAGGGCAGGAGAGATGGCTGCACCCACATGGCAGCTCATAACCGTCTGTAGCTCCACACCCAGCAAATACAAGTGCTCTGCAGATGTCTCTTGAGTCTGCACTTATGTGTGTGTGCACTGACATACGTGTAGCCAAAACACTCAAATGGATAAAATAAAAAACGGGGAGGGGGGAGTCTATCCATGCCAGTATAAAACAACAGTATGAAAAAAAAACATGTAAATGTACCCTCTTCAAGGATGGGCCGTGGGATGACAAAGGGGATCTCCTGCAGAGGCTCCATGCTCTTATGACCAGCACTGATAATCTTTATTTGCGGCAAACAGAGGACAAGTGTTCCTGGTGTGCTGGTTTGTCCATGGTACCAACTTCTTACTGTTCCAGGGATGTCACCAGATACAATTGTACTTGGGGAAGGCAGGCTGTCATTTGGAATGAACACACAGCAAGACTGTACATCGAGCTAGAAAAGAAAAGCAGAATTGAAATAATTGGGTCAGATCAAACATACATTGGAATTACAGCTATCTTCACAATAAATAATGAAGTCAAAAATGGAAACATGCCCTGCGTGTGTCTTCACAAGTTATTTTACTTAAACACAAATGACAATTTAAAAAGCATTATTTCAAGCTATAAACTTGATCAAAGCATCAAGTGACATGAGATAAAAATGCAGCTGCCCTTCACCATTTGTTTCTGGGAATAATGATCTAATTAGAAAGAGTGCAGGGAAATGGAGAAAGATATCCCCGCTTCTCCACTTCACTAGCATTGGTTAGCAGCAGCCAAATGAAGCTGCAAACTGTTTTTTAAATAATGCTGTTCTTATGCCCACTCAGGGTCCTATATTTTAAAATTACAGACTAATATAGATGAACACATACTTAATACACTCAGTTCCTTGCTATAAACAACCCCTGGAAGAAGGTGTCTTTGTAACAAACTGTGTATACACCCAAAGAGGCAATATATGTGCATGTGTGCATGTGCCAATATGTATTACACATGATAAAATGAAAAAAATCTTAGAAATCAAAGTGCTTTTTGTCATTTGAGTCTTCAAGTTATTATGTAAATTGTAATTTTACATAAAATGCTTAATTCCCCCTAAAAACTTAGAATGGTTACTTAACTCATGAGACCTATAAAGCATCAAGATCAAGTAGGTCCACATGTAAAACTCACTAATATCTGTGGGTTTTTAATTCAGAACCAGTGAATATTAAGTTCTGTTGGTCTTAGCTGATTATTACAAAATAATATTTTATATCTGGTTACAATATTGCCTCATTTCTAGCATACTTGAGCTGTTTTGCTAAGCAAATATAAACTACAACTTGTTAGTTTCCTATGAAACTGCACAACAAAGATGTGTTTGAAGGTATGATGAAAACTACTGTCTTTTCAGTCTTGGGTACCTCAGGTAATTAGAGCACCAAGGGCACTAAATTCACAAAAAGACAACAGTGTCTATAGTAATATCCCTTCTTTCAAGGTGAGGCACTTCTAGTGAGAAAATGGAATTCCACTTAGATTTCCTTGATAAAATAAGTAATTCACTAACCTACATATAAAGAACCCTGTTTATGTTGGCTTCACACATCTGGGAATGTAAAACTACTAAATGCAGTGAAGAAAAATGGCACAAAACCTCCTGTGAAAACAAATGCATGTGACGTATCAACCTGTCTCTATTGGTTTTAGAACCTTATCTTGCAGCTCGGACAATTTAAGCATGCAAGTGTATCACAGTTGGTCAGCTCAAGATCACAATGTACTCCATTGAGAAATAAGTCTAAGTTGTCTTATATGTAACATTAGTATGTTTTAAATAATTAACACAAATTTTTAGTGTTGTTTAATTGTATAATCTACAATAGCATAACCTAAGTGAGCATTCTTTCCTAATTCATGTTAAAAGAACAAAATCTGAATCAAGATTAACAATTCATATAGATACTGATGTTATGTTAAAAATGCTCTCAATGATGTAAGGCCAATTGTTTACTAATACTAAAACATGTCACCACATACACAAAGTCAGAACTAGAAATACAATTTTAATTGCACTCTAATTTCCAAAATCATAAAACATGTCACTCTACTAACTTAAATGTCAACTATTTTCTAGCATGGAAACAGTAATAATGTATACAGAATCAAGAGTAAAGCCATGCATGAGCAAGATAAAAAGTCTACAAGATGAGCTTTCTAAAGTATGCAGCGCGTGATGAGGGTTCCTTTGGGGATTAGAAATCTACACACACATAATGTAAAGCACTCAAAATTATTATGAAGTGACATGTGTTCTATACACTGAGGCTATCACATGAATCTTTTTAAATTTTTAGAATAACTGTTAAACCATGTGTCTAAACTGTGGTTTAATGTAAAATTCTGAGTGATTTATATTATTGGGCATAAATGTGTGGCTGTAAATTTTGCATTAATGTAAGGACCTGACAATCCAAGGGAAAGAGAATGAAGTAATCTGCCAGTAAGACATCCTGAGTCCGGGGGTCAGATTTTGTTCATGGAAACCACCTGGTTGGGACCCTCTGCACCACACCAAACACAAATGATCTTTAAAAAAAAATCCTGCTCAATAATGCATTGCAGCTGCGCTGAGTGTTACTTCATTTTTCCATGGCAACATCCTTTCTGTTTCAAGGATCTTATTTCAGTTTTGGTAGCAACATGTTCTTCTGCCAACACTGAACACATTCATGGGTGAAAGTAAGGGGATTATTACAAATTCTTGAAGCAGAACCACCTCTATTTAATTCCTACTAGGTCAGGGGCTATGACATTAGGGATCAGATACAAAAGGTATACTAATAAAGAAAAGAAGTTTGGTGTTCATATTTTAACAAATGAAATTATTGAATGTATTCTTTTCCTTAAATTTCAAGATTATGTGTTATTAAAACAGATCTATGCCATGTCATTCTCCAGCTCTACACGTGAGAGTTCAAATCTCAAAGCCTATTCTTTTCTAAGGACGGGAAAGGACTGGATGCAGAGAAGAGGCGAGATGGGGTAGGGAAGAGAAGACTGTAATTGAGATAGATTTTATGAGGAAAGAATCTTTTCAATGAAAGGGAAAAAGCAAAGAGAATTTTTGTGATTTACGTGCTGTACAAATGTGATGGCAAGTCACTTAAGGAGAAGTATTTACACATTAACCTGAAAACCTTAAGAAGTCAATGCCCATCAAATGTTTCTAATGCTGTGCCAGGTGCCCTTTAGAAGATAACTAATTCCTATTCTCAAATATGCTGACTTCGTTTGAAATGAAAACTTTAGGAATGATTGTATTTACTTAAAAATGATATAAAATGACATTCTCTAGGTGAATATCTTTTATTCTTTAAGAAACGATTTCAAATTTAAGAAAAAATGAGCATCATGAACTGCTTCATTCATGATTTTTGAGCAGTGCCCTCTTTAACACCAATGATCTGACAGATATTTAACAAGAACGAAAAGAGGCCATGAATTTGAGAGGAAGCAGGCAGGGGGCATGGAAGGGATGGAAGGAGGTGAGAAAAAGGAGAAAATATATATTTTGATGAAGAATAAAGTAAGTTTAAAAATGAAGGCAGTAAGATGCGTGGGTTTGGAGACTGGTTGATCTCGAAGACTGATATAATCAAAACACAGTATATGAAATCATTGAGGAATTAACAAAAATGTTCTTAAAAGAAGAAAAATATTGAAATAATCAACTATTTCTTGCCAGCACTTACATGTGAGACACTTTGTATACTATCAGTATATTGTTTTTAACACTGTTGTGTGGCTTTCTGTGTCAAGATAAATGTTAATAATTGCAGGAGGAAAACTAAACTGCTAATATGTAAAAATGCTTAAAAAAACAATGATCTGAGATGGAACTCATAACACAGGGACAAAAGAAATAGTCCTGATATGGAAAAAGTTACAATAAAGACTGCGAAAGCACAATGGTAGAGAGCTTCATTAACATGTGAGACTCTCTTGTAGCATAATAAAATTACTTGACAATATTTCAGAGAATTTCTGACCAATAAAAACCTTCCAGAACATAAACTCTAAGTCAACGCTACACCGTTCATTTGTCCCACTCCACACAGCACAGCGCCCAGCATTTACTAGGGACTGAACAAATAACTGAAATAAGGAAATTATTTTTGGCACCACAGATGAAAAACATTTCATTTATGTTGTTCACTATTTTGTTCCCCACAGAAGAAAGCTATTAGTACAATCAAGAAAATTCACTTATCAGTCAGACAAGTTCAAACAGAGTTGTGGTATATGTAATAAGTAATTTTCCTTAGGGGAAATACAACATTGACAGAAAGATGTCAAATGAACATTGCTAAACAATTAAATCCACAAATAAACACTGTTTACAATTCGTGAGACTAAATATATTGGCCTTCAAAGACTTAAGATATACGTGCTGTAGGAGTGTCTTCTATCTATCTGTTGCTTTCATTGGTTAATAAAGAAAACTGCTTGGCCTGNCAAGATGTGAGAATTAGCCAATAAGAGACTAGAACTAATGGGCCAGGCAGTGCTTAAATGAATACAGTTTGTGTGTTATTTTGGGTGTAAAGCTAGCCATGTGGGAGCCGGGCGGGATGAAAAGCAGGCCAGCCTGCTGCTCCTATCACTACATATACATGATGTACATACTTTAAAATGTAACTATTTACCTATTTATATACACGGGCTTTCAAAATTATCAGTTTTCTATTTATGCCATAACAAAACAAATACATACAACTGTAAACAAATTCGTTCCATCTCTTACTAGTCTGTTTCCTATTTGGGGTCTCTTGCTGTGATAATGTGGAGAGGACAAAGTTTATTTCATCTTACAGGTCCCAGTCACAGTCCATCACTAGGAGACTTTAGGTCTGGAACTCAAGACAGGAGCCTGGGGAAGGAGCTGATGCAGAGGCCATGGAGGGAGCTATTCACTGGCTTGCTTCTCATGGCTTGCTCATCCTGCTAGCTTATATCTCCTACCCACGCTAGCACAATATGTCAAGGAAATACTTTGGGGTATGGAATCTAAATATACAGCAGTTAAAGTTTCAAATAAAAATAAAACAAGATAAAACCTCAAAGGGAAACATGAAATACCTTTCATACTTTTCCCATTCAATTTTGATAGGGGAGGGCAAATTCCTAGAGTTTGATTTCAGATTTCTCCCTGCTAACAAGCTACCATGCAGACAGAACTGTCAGTGTGGATGCTATAAAACATGCTTTCATAATTAACGTGACTGACTATTCATCTGCCTGTAAGATATATCTACCTATGCTTGATCCTGAAGATAAGGCAGGGACTTCACCAGACACCAAGAAATATGATTATTTAATCACTGGCCACAATGTGGGTGAAATTCCCCAGGAGAGAATTCGATTGCACTGGCTTAAGTGGCTTACGGTGCTTTACTTGAGAAAGTATGATTGACAGCAGTTCTCTAGACCTGCTGAGGGGTCAGAGATTCGGAAACAAATCAAACACTGAAATGTTGTAGGACACCAACCTGAACCTCAATATACATGAGCAAAACAGCGGAGTTCAACAGCAATGAAAATGATTTCCTTTCTTAGACAGTTCTAGGCCAGAACATTTCTATTTTTGAAACTTTATGCCATTGTTAATTATGTATTTGCAGAATAAAATTGTAAATTTCTGAAATGTAAGATCATCTTTGATAATATTGGAACTCATGGTTCTCAAAATTTAAAAAAAAAAAACAGGAAAGAACAAATGAGCCTAATATAATCTGTTAAAAGGTCCCCAACCCAGAAAAATGTCAAAGTCAACATGCACTATTACAAAATAACCATTATAAAGGATGTATAAAAGCCCTATTTTGCCACTGAAAAAATAAATAGGCTATACCAAATATTGTTAATGCATTTATACTTCTTAAGTTTTTCTGCCCTAAGTAAAATAACATGGTCTTAGCAAATATCAACTTTGGCTCCAAACTCAACTTTCCATAAACTCTGAAAGCAAATACATTTATTTCTTCAAAGTTTTGCTAATAGAATAATTTTTTGATGGCTTTAAAGTTATGATGATCAGTTTTATCTGATGAGTGGTTCAGAGTTCTCTGGTTTACATTTTGGTCCATAAAATATCTTAGAAAATGAAGAATGCTTACAAACAATATTTTAACTTAGATTTTAATTACTTAATCAGAATACATATAATTTTACCTCTAAAACTTATAAGAGACATTAACATCTGGAAACGTTCAAATATATACAGTAGGTTTTACACAAGACCATGACTGGAACACAGGAACTAAAGTCTGTAGGTCAGAGCCAGATAACTTATGCAATGATATAATCATATGCAAATAGAATTACTCAAAATGAGGAATCATAATCATACGCATTTCAAAGCGTAAGGGTGATAAATTTTATGTTAAGTGTATTTCATCTAATTTCATGTAAAATAAACAAAGAACCATTATCTCTATTTATGAATAATTGACAATGAAATGAGATTAAGCACAGCTAAGTAAGGTCATTGCATCATTATCAAACAACAGACAAAATTCACACAAGGACGGTAAATTAGAAATAACCTTACATATTAATGGTATAGTTCATAGAGAGATGAACAACAGAAAGCTGAGCTAACAGTCAAACTCTGCTGTGACTCTGGAGATTTAGGACTCCCTGAACTACATAGCCCTTCAAGCGTCACCTCCCACGCATCTCATGAGTTTCTCTCAGGGCCATTCCTCTTCTGCTGGCTAACGTAGTGAGTTTCCTCTCATGTTTCCCTCGTTTGAAGCATCTCTAGGAAGATTTTCCAAATAACACTTCTAAAATTAACTGTTCGTTGACTCTAGGGAAGGAATACTCTAAAGTACCAGTTTATCTGACAGTCATTTCAAATACACATACAAATCAAACTGTACTTTCTTCTACTCCTGAAAAGCTGCACTCGGTTTAAATGACATTACTACTCAAACACCAAAACAAGAATGCTGAGGACCTCTCCTCGACAGACTGTTATTCCCTAAATTATCCGGTCAACAAGTTTCCCGTCTGGTCTACAATGCAAGTTCCAGGACAGGCTCCAAAGCTACAGAGAAACCCTGTCTTGGAAAACAAAGCAAAGAAGTTAACTTAAACTTGAGTCACGTAGTTATTAACTTGACGTATTACCTAGTGTTCCTTAACTACAGATTTTGTTGTTGTTCGTTTATTTTGCTTGCTTCTGATTCTGTTAATTCATCCTGGGTATGATATAGAACACAAATTGTTTACTTGGTAACTTGTAGATATAAAAAGCTTCTGATATTAGTACTTGGTGACATGGTCTAGCTTACTTGGTTGTTTCTGTTAACTGATGCATTTCAGACCACAGAATGATGTCAACTAGTTCTAGTAATCTGACTATTCATCTGGGTCACTATAATATTGTGTGGATACACAATGCTCCCTAAACTCCTGTGCTGATGTCCACGGATGGTGGGGTAACCCACTGGAGAGAGCATAGCTACATTAGTTAGAGGGCAGATCCTAGTTGAAGGAAGTCAGCAGGGGTATGCCTCTAAATGGCAGATGTGGTCCTTTTCCTCTTCTGTTTTCCAGATGCAGTGGGCTGAGCAGCTCTGCTCTGCCACACCCTCCTGCTGCAGGGCAGTGCCCAGCACAGTCCAAAGGCAATAGGGCAGCACGTTCTTCCTAAAGCTGACTGTCTCCAGTACTCTGTCACAGTAACAGAATATTAAGCAGCTTTAGTTTCCAAATGCATCAGGGACATGGCAGTGAGTGTCCACAGTGTAGCCTAACATACTCACATGCCTTTCTGAGTCCCAGAATTTTCAAAAGGCTCTCTCTGAGAGGGCTCTACAGAGGACATTTCATGTAAGGGCACTGTGTGTCTGTGTGCATGTGTACTACATAAACTCATTTTCTAGGATTCTGGTCATACTTTTACTAGAAAAAAATCAGCAATATGAGAAACAAAGAAAAACGGACATATACATCACAGACAAAAAGTTTGTAAGAATCACAAGAAAGTAACTTTACGTAAAAAGGTGTAAATATCCAAAAATGATATCACCAAATTCTATCATATATAAAATGTTTACGAAAGTATATCTTTCCTACTAGATATAATATTGCCAAACCTACTGAAACACAAATGCTGGTTGCTGTAACAGGAGACCTGGCCCTGCTGGCCCCACCCTCATCAATAGAACAGAACACCCAACCACAATGGCATGGGCAGGGAGAGCTGACTCTGTCCCTCCCTGAGGGGGGGGGTCCTGGCAAAGGCCCACACTGACCAACTTAGCTAACACTCAGGTGCACATCTAGGGCTCTGAGTTGGCCCAGCCCAACATTCATGGTATCTGTGATCTGCTGGAGAAAGTGGAGGAACTGGTTCTGTGGAATCACAGCCACAGGATCTCCATAAATCAGGGCAACAGCAGGAGATCCCATAGAAGTTTCAATAAGGGGCCATGGTATTGATTGTACGGCAGAAGCCGCAGGCCTTGAACCAGACCAACAACTCATTGCAATCAACAAGTACAAGCAAAGCTGTTTGGACAAAAGGTTATACTAATGACACTCGGTAGCTCTCGGAACCACTAAGAAAATTAGAAATAGGTGACAGTGAAGTGGGAAAGATGAGTAGGAAAATGTTGGTTTTTTTTAATTAATACTTTAATTGATTTTTCTATTTTCTTTTGGGGTGATACTGAAAGGGTAGATATTGAGGAACTGGGAAATGAGGGGGACTGGGGTGCATGATGTGAAATTTCCAAAGAATTAATAAAAAATTATGTTTATTAAAGAGATAAGTTTTTCCTACTAGATTTAATACCAAACATGTTGAAAAAAAATGCCAATTCCAAAATACTGTAGGTTGAACAACAAACAGATTGTGCTATATGCATTAAAAAGTCAAAATAAATTTGTATAAATTTAATATACATAAAGATTTGGCTAATAATTTACACATTTAATTTGTAATTAAGAAAAAGATTAACAGATTTTACATACTAACTGATATTACTCAGATTTTTCTAATTCTGAGAGAAGGCTGATTCACAAAATCAGTTTTCAAATCTATTGAATAATATTTTAGGAATTGTATTTAGAATAAATAAGTTGTTTTAGATTTAAAGAAATATTTCAAAATACACACATTCTTATAAAATATGTATTTTTAACATAATTTTGATTGCAAAAAACAAACTGTGCCAATGAACATGATATAGAGTATGGGAATATTGTCTGCAATAAACAAAGTTCATCAGTGTAATAAACACAAGACAAAGTACAGAAATGCTGTCTGTAATAAACATAGTACACCAGTGTACAAGAGACAGGACAGACCACGGGAATGTTGACACAAATATTATACTACAATTAAATATGCTAAAATTACATAAGATTGTGAGATGTAAAGCCATAATTCTAATATTTAAGTTTACCTGTAGTGTGAGGCTCTTCACTGCATTCCATAATATTCCAATAAATTCTTTCATTCTTTCTTCAGGACTTCTACGACCTTCGTGAATGTGTGGCATGGTCTTCGCGGGAACTGACAGCGCTCGGGACTCTAAGTGTAAAATCAGCAGGTTGTTAGCAAACGCAGTCACTGCAGGCTCACAAGCTACCCTGAAAGGATTTCTAAGACGGTTTCGTTCTCTGCTTAAAATCACTGCAACCACCTGCGATCACAGGCGCCACAAGACTCTATCCCCAGGGCTACTGATAGCTGGAGGGAGGGTGACACAGAGAGGCACCCCTTTATCAACAGGTATTAAGCTGTAACTTCATTAATTTCTCGGAACAAAAGTAGTAAGCCAATAAAACGCAGCAAAGCACTAATTAATTCATCATCATAAAGTGATGGAAAATAGGGACTTTCAATAAATGAAACTTTCAGATGACAAAGTCTTACTAATAGAATTTCTCAATGAAAAAAATTTGATAGTGACAAAATTAAAACATACAAAAAAATCTTGTCATAATAAATAAAATAAAATTGATATTCCACAATCAATAAAAATTTTGTTCATCAGAACTAAAGGATCACTTTAAGCTACATGTAAATTATGTACATTTATCTTAATAGATTCATATCAAACAAACTGGACATGTAACCACAAAAAGTAAATTTATAAGCAAAAAATGGAAGAGGGGAAGAAAGAATAAAAGCACGAAAAGGTGACAGAAATACAGAAAATACCGAACTACTACCTTCAATAAAAATTATAATTCAACCAGGTAAAGATGAGGAACAGTTCAAAGCATTGACAAAAACATATTTTAATATGTTCCAAAATGGAAAAAAAAACAAAATTTTGTGATATAACCCAAAGATATTTTAAAACTGTGTATAAATTTTAGTGAGAACTTATCTATTAGATAAAGAAAAGCAAGGGGAAACTAAAAAACAAGCCAAGTCGTAAGCACCTTTGAGGGTCGGTCAGAAGAACGTCAGAAGTGAATATTGTACCTCTAACTGTGTGCATTTGGATGTAACTTCCTTTGCAGCAATTGCCTATCTTGATTTTCTTAACACATAATTAACGTTATACTCATTGGGACCTCTTTGTACAAGAAAGTGTCAACCTAAACATATTTTAAATTTCTATCAATTTAATGAAAATCTTATGAAATCTGAATATGAACGATTTCCACAGAGGTTTATGGTAAATAAACTACTGAAAAGTATCGCTGCTATGTCAGTGCACTTCCACCTGACAATGGCGTGTCTACGTACACACTGCGTTCTCTGACACAGTCATTTCAAAGGAGGAAGTGTGGGGAAGTAGTACAGATATAGGAGTCACGTATGAAATCCTCAAATGATAAAAGTCTTAAAATCAGACTGTAGCCTAGAAGCATTGTGCAAGTAAGAAAACCATAATTAACAATCATCATTAAAAATAATGTGGATATTAGAAATACAAATGTACACTATTTTAATATGCTATTTTCAGTCTACCATATTTTCTAAAACGTAACAGTTCACTTTTATGTCTTGTGCTTTATCAGCAAGGTAACAAATTCTACAATTCAGCATGTTTCTACGGACAGGATATTCTGTATAATCCTCTGCTAATATCAAACAATATCCATTACTGAAACCGCTACAACACCTACTGACTACACATACAAATAATCAACCATTGAACTCACAACAGCCCAGAAGAAACACACTATTATCCAGACTCAACAAGATTGCTAGATAAAGCAACCAATAACAAGGAGGTTAATTAACTTATCCCAAGTCACTAGACAGAGGTGGCAACAGAAATATTAGATTCTACACACAAAGCCCTCAAGATCTATTCTTTCAAGTTGTATGTTCATTTCCTGTCATTCAAATGTGTACTATGATATCTTATTTTATCAAATGCATAGAGGATATATCAAATTTCTATCATACTACAAATAATTCTTAAAATGATTTACTTTTTCTTACTGGAGATTATTAAAGTAACATTTATCACAGTGTAATTTGAAACATTTATTTTCTCTTTCAGCAATGAATAAAGTAATTCCATGACATAAATTTTCTTAGTTCAATAATAAAATACATAATTGTTTTTAGGGAGGCAATATCAGTATTTACTAATATATTTATTATTTATTGCTGTGAAAAAGTACTGTACTGGGAACCAATTTAACGTAGTGCTTCAGCTGAGCACGCACCAGATGACGAGGAAAAGCACTTTAGCCATGCTAAGTGTCAGCTTCTGACCCACCAAAGAAAGCTAATAATGTTTATATTTCCTTTCAAAATACTGTTCATACAGAAACACATGCATCGTTCATGAGGGATGACACACACACAAATGAAGTACAGAAACACATGCATCCATTCACTTACAGAAATACCTAAAAGAATGCTTAGCTCACAAAACTATGAGACAATATTTTTGCCACAAAATTTAAGTCCATTATCATATCAAAACATTCCTTTATCGTGTTCAACTAATCTGGAAATCTGTTATCAATTAGTCAATTCTGGAGGTTTGCAAAATGATTTCAGTTATAAAATGGCTAATGTCTTCATTATGTAAAAACCTATGGAGAAAATAACATGTAATTTTAAATGGTTTAATCTTGATGTTAGAGATTCTCATGAACCCAAGGTTAATCTATTATCTCAGAGACTCAAAAAGCATTTAATCAGCTGACACAACTCGGTTCTCATAGAAAACACTCTCAACAGTAAGTTTTTCTGTCTAGGTCATGTAACCTATTAACTCAAGTCCACAAAGTGGGAGGTGTCATCATTGAGATCAGTCAGATGCGGGATGATTTCCAACAAGAGGAAACTTCAGGCCTCTAGCAGGTTTTCCTTAAAGATACACTTCTAACTACCCAATTATACAGTTATGACCTCCACTCAGAAGAGGCCGGATATCACAACAACATTAATTTAACTAAAAGAACGGGCATGTTTCCTTTATTTAGTTTTATAAAGCACTTAGTATGGGAACCTGTGCAGAAAATACTGCATGAACCCATAATCAGCTAATATTTTTAAGAAAAATATACATCTTTCTTGAAATCTCCCTATTAGCATATTTTGACATTATTTTAAAAATAATATCCCTTTGTATAAAGGAACCTACTTATAGCTTATGTTCTCTTATTAGTGCACAGTTGAATATCAAGGGCAGGGCCTTCTGTAGATGCGGGGCAGGCAGCCTGGCATGGGAGCACTCCTCCACCTTCCTTCTCAGTGAGCACTTCAGTAATCAAGAAGAGATACACACATTTATATGTTTCATTCATGTTAATGAGAAAAAGTTGTCCAGTGATGCATTTACAGCAAAGACAACATCAGGCCTTAACAACAGTTCATTATCTAAAAGAAAACTTAATAGATAACTGTCCTAAAGCTGCAGCCCTTTACCCCAAACATAAAGTTATTTTGTGGCTACTGTGTTTGGCACCACACAATACTTACTGACACATACTCCCTGAAAGACTGCCGCTCAGATCCAGTAAATCAAATACCAATTACAGATACACAGGCATACAAATCAAACATCTACTGACAGTGGAACATGGAGAAATTTATTTTGAAACAATTCTTTGGTATACATAATTTTATACTTATAAATATTAAAGTAAACGTGCATGCTGTGACCAGAGGTGCTTCCCTATGTCAGCACAAAACAACTGACAGGTATGAAGACCAACCGCAATGTTCTCAGTGTGCACTGTGACGTGAACTTTAAATTATCAGTGCTGAATAAACCACCCCACGAAAAAAATATTAAAAATGACAGAAGTATGCTGAGATACTATTCAAACTGTTAGAATTTGTCCTAATCCTAAACCAAAATCCATTGAAATATTTTTTTCATGAAACTCACTCAGCAACTCAAACAGCAATCTTTTAAATCAAGCATTCTAACATGCTAAAACCCAAAGTTAAAATAATTTGATATTTTCATGCCAAGGAAATACTTTAAAAATCCTTGTTTTCCACAATTAAACTACTATGCACCCATTACAGTGGAAAGAATCATACGCAGTAAAAACACTGCACCTCATCACACAGTCTTGAAAGTGAGTCAAGGCATCTTGGCAGCTTTCCTCGGTGCTGTCTTGAAAATGGTACGTGCAGGACAGAGTATAGTGTTGCATGTTCAAACTGAGACTGCAGTAAAGCTACACTGCAATACAGACACTGCAGAGACACAGCAGATCCTAAATGCCAAAGCTGGAGATAGAGCAGAAAGAATTAAGAGCCACTGGGGCAGGAATCTTGATCGTAGCCTTGAAACATTGTCAAGTGGCAGGACAGGGAGAGGTACAGGGGTAAACGTATCTAAGACAGCGTAGGCCACAAAACCTCCCAGACTGAGGAACACAGAAGACACTTAAGCAGAAAGCTATAGCAAAATAACTCTGCAGCAGCTTTGAAAAAGAAGCAAAGTACTGTTATTACAAACAGCTTGAGATAAGAAACAGGAAGAGTATTAACGTGAACTAAGTATATTATGCACACATTCATTGAAATCCTGGATTATATTTTATCATTAGTGTGCGATGCCCTTGTTCGCAGCATGTGTGAACATGGGGGAAACAGCATGGAGTCCATTCTTTCCTCTCACACTGGGTCAAAGGAACTGAACTCAGATCATCAGGCTTCAACAGCAAGTGTTCTGAGATGGAATGGACTTAAAAGAATTTGCATATGATTAGGACCCAAGGGAGAAAACAAAAACAAGATTACTCTCCCAAGACCTTCAAGGTAGGGACTGTTAGAGAAAATGTTAGATGAAATAAGCTTTACTCTGCTTCAAATCTACACTTTCTTTTTAACATCTAAAACACACAAAAACGTGATCTCTAGCTGTTGGGTATTTGTGTGTGTGTGTGTGTGTCTGTGTGTCTGTGTGTCTGTGTCTGTGTGTGTGTGTGTACACAATTTTAAAGAGCTTCCACACATCTTTGTTGGGCACATAGCATATTATTAGGAATAACTTTAATATTGTTTTATAATTGAAGTAAATTGGAGTATGTGATTAGTTTGATTTGAATCGGCGTTAGTGTCAAAACTACAGGTTTTAATCCTTTATTTACAAATTATTTCCCATATCTTATTTATTTTTGATCTGTATTTTACAATGATCATTATTTTTTGGTAACCTCACTTGGCAATACACATTTAAATAACTGAAAGAGAAAACGACCTTTACAATTCCTTTCAAATTTCTAATGGCTAGAGGGTATTTTAAAGCTTTAAGCAACCTGTGACAAACCAGCAACAGTGCCTGGGAGTTTTCATCGCAACACAAACTGCACCCAATGCTACCACTAGTGAAAGCCCCTTGGGAAATAATGGCTTTTGGATTCTGCTAGTCAGCGTGACATGGCATGCAAAATTGCATCTCATGCTGAGCCAACCAGAAAAATGTATGTCATCACTATGTGACATTCAGAATCTCATCTGGAAACTATCACCTTGTTCTGACCGCTAAAAGGGAGAGAAAAGACTGTATTAAACCAACGAGTTGTTGCTGAATTCTTGCCAATTCATATAAAAACTAGACTAACCTACTTATTTCAAAGAACTTCATATTTGAGACACTTGCAATGTACTTATCAACACCACAATGTGTTTTCAAAGAACTTCATAGTTAACTGACATTATAGTTCAAATCACTTTTTATAATGATTCAAGTTCATAGATTTCTGGGAAAAAATTACAATGAAACAGTTAAAACTGAGAAATAAATTATACAATTGAGAGCTGAGCTGGTCAATAATTATACACATCCTAATTCATTCCCCTGGTTGAATAAATGCTAGGCTAAAAATCAAAACTGTAAGGCAGAGTTTCAAAATTTGTGATACCAGCACTAGGAAGGCCAAAGGCCAAGACTGCAACACTACAAGTTCCAGGCCAGGATGAACTGCAGAGCAAGATCCCATCTCAAAAACTCATGGGCTGGATATACAGCTCTGCTCTAGGGCACCTCTTTAGCACGCTTAGGCCCTGGGTTGGTCCTCGGTGGTGTGCTTGTTAAGTGTCTAGTCTGGCTTACGTGTAGTTAGCCTGTTTTAGCGTGTACCCCAGTTCCACTCATTCAGCTCTTCTCGGAGCAGAGTGTGCTTGCAGCACATGTTATCCACACATGTGTAACTGTGCTAGGCCTAACTGTAAAGTGGAACATTAGCAGAAACTGTAATTGTTCACGGAAATTATACTTATGAGCCATGTTTCTTGCTGTCCTTTCATTTTCTGGCATTGTTTGTTATGCTACATGGATAAATGACTGAGATAACAATGGACCAACCATAACAACTAATATCCTGTACATAACAATTATGCAAGAATGGACACACGAACCAGGACAAGTCAGGCAAATCCTCCCCAGGTACACTTCCAATAGACACTGAACAAGATCTGTTTCTCTTCCATCACAAAGCACGAGGCATGTGAGCTCAAGGTGATCATAGCCATATATACTGCTAAAGCGCAGAAACCTGTGATCAGTAAGAGAAAATCAGGCCATGAAGAGACAAGTTCCTGACAGTGCAGTCTCTAGTACTACGTCATGCCAAGCAAAAAAAATCTGGTATTCCTTTTTATCATTTTAGTTATGGAAATCAATAAAAACCCTGCTTCCTTTTTATTATAGTTTCTTTCTCTTGTTAGTTTTGCTAGCTTCAAAACGTTTATTGCTCAGCAATACCTTAAGCAATGACTTATCAGCCAGCAGACAATATGCTTGAGACATACTTTCCCCTAGTCTTTCCTTATCCAGCCTACACGGAGCTCCAGATCCTGTGCATTCCTGGGCTTGTCTCCCAGCCTTCCTTCCTAAGGAACTCGTCTCCCTGTGTGTTCTATTAAATCTGGATCTCAGACCTCTCATTTCTGCATCCATTAGTCATTATCTTCTTCATTCTGCCTGAGTCCACAAATTTAGAGGTGCTATTGACTTTTTTCAGTCTTCTGATATTTTCTTCACCCAGCCAATATTCTTTCTCAGATTAACTTGGATCCATGGGGCATGCAAAATGTGTCTTTCACCCTAACAGATTTTTTTTTATCTTCCTTGCTTGTAGTTTCAAAAATAGCTGTAGAATATTCTAGAAGTGTACCATTCTTGAGAGCATTGAAGTAGGAGTTGAACAATGTGAGAATACTGTTAGATCACTGCACACTATTATAGCTCCGAGATTGCTATAGGGCTGAGGATTCCAGAACTAAGAGCTGTCTGAGAGCTGGAATACTAGAAGGCTCTGCACTTGTTTACAGGGACTAGACTCCAAGATTGGAATGACTCCTATGTACCAGAGGCACTGGTGGTAAAACCCAGAGCAGAATGCCCCACATGAATGCTAGAATCATAACTCTGGATTCTGAAGACTGAAAGAATATGTCCAGGCTCTCGGAGCTTAGAACACTGCCTGGAGGTCTTCAGTCCAGCCTTGGGCTCCCAGCAGCTCAGGATTTACCAAATTCTCCAAACCTACCTGATGTGGGATATCCCTCTGTATGCTGTGAATACCATTGGTTAGTAAACAAAAAGAGAAAAGAAAAAGAATAGTAACATCCTACACGTTAGGGAAGGACTAGTTTGAATGGGCATGTTCTGCTCTAGTTCTCATTCAACACAAGATGTGCTACAGCTTTAATTAACAAGTAATGTTAGCTTAGGGCATAACATGCAGAGTAGGCAGTTTTCAGTTCCAAGAGGGCACACACTTAGGAGAAACCAGAGCTCCTTGAGGTTTTCTGCACTCTTGGGCCCTGGCTCCTAAAGAATTGAATGCTTATGTTGTCCTTGCTATCCACCAGTACACCTGCTGAATTGTAACTCATTGTACACAAGTTAGTGACCAATGAGCAAACCTATTCACTGGATCTTAAATAGATTCCACATGAGAAGCTTATTCTAAATCTTAAAAATCTAGACAATGAACTGGGCAACGGTGGTGCACACCTTTAATCCCAGCACTTGCGAGGAGAGGCAGGCGGATCTCTGAGTTTGAGGCCAGCCTGATCTACTACAGCTAGTTCCCTTTAAAAGTAGGTATATAGACTATAAAAACTATAAACAAAATGACTGATCAAATTATTGAAGCATCTATATAAAGTTTACCTAAATTTGAGAAAGATGGGTAGTTTGTTGATATTTAATGAAGTATACTGATATCAGAGCAGTTCCTATATCAGAAAGCCACAGATAAAAAGGTGTAAAGTCACAAGGCTCTCAAGATGAGGGTTAATGTGCTTGTCATTATCATCCATCTCCCAATAAACAATAAATCAAAAATGAAAAGAGTTACAACAATATAAAGAATTAAACACACTTTTTATAACAAACCTAATCAGGCAATGAGATAGGTGAGTAGTAGGTAAAGACATTGGCTGCCAAGCACGAAGACATGAGTCCAGTCTCTTCGGGTACTCACAGCAGGGGAAAACCCACTCCCCAAGGCTGTCTTCCGACAACCACACCAACACACATGATAGATAGATTAGATAGATAGATAGATAGATAGATAGATAGATAGATAG
>LOEQ01003906.1:129831-142501 GCA_001685075.1 Bramus lutescens
GGAAATGGGAGGAGGGGAGGAGGTGGAAATTTTTAATAAAAAAAAGAAAAAAAGGAAAAAAACAGAAAAAAGGTTTTTTGAATGCTTAAAGAAGAAAGGTAATTCAAAATCAAATAGATGGTGGATCCAAGGCCACAATGTCACTGCAGCCCTGCCTGCTTCTGAAGTCAGACCATGGGAACTTGGCACTACACATGTGCCACCCAAGACAGATGAATTTATTTTCAAAAACTTTAACTCAGATTTATTATAATTATGAACTGCAGTGTTTTTACTGCGCCCACACAAAATAATCAGAAATATGTTTTACTTTCATTAAACAAAGATATTGAGTACTTTCCTATTATCCCCCAGCATGTAAGCTTTGGACTATGTTGTGTTATAATACTCGACTGTAAAAGGAGCTGAATTATTTCTTTAAAAAAAAAAAAGGAAACTTTTAGTTAATTTTAGTCAGGCATTACAGTGAAAATTTTCACAATTTCTAAAATGGCTATAAATATACTTCTGATATTTATGTGAAACAGTGTTATCAACAATATTTAAAAAAATCAAATATCAATCAACTCTGACAAACACTGAAGATGCTCTACATTCCTGTAGTGACAAACATTCAGGTATTTAATTCTTTATGTAAAAATAAGTGTATCATTGTAATCAGTATAGTAACAAATGGTAAACAACCTATAGTAGTAAATTCATATATATGAATTTTTAATATAAATCTATTAATGATTTATTATTAGCAAATGATTTGTGTAACTAGAAACCTGGGATCACTCAGAATTTGATCAACTGGAAAGGCGTCACCAGTGGGAAACATATGAACTCCACTATGGCACAAAATCTGCTGTGGATCCCAGTGAATATCACTGCACTTCCATTTACTGAGTGTCATCTTGTGCCAAGCAACAAGGTGAGAACTGGACATCTGTATTCTTGCCTCGGTCACACAGAAGGTACTACTAGAAGGTAATACCACTCCTTGATGACAAATGAAGGAACTATAAAACAGAGCGACTGAATAACTTTTCCAATAAACAAACAGCCAACACTACAAGACATGCTGAGATCTCAATCTAAGTAACAGAGCAATAAATATGCACCATGTAGAATCCTACAGAGTATGATGCTGTTGATACAGAATACATTATTTCCTTTGGAGACAGTTGTGAGGGTTTCTATTGCCATGAAAAGACACCATGACCACAACTTGGAAAAGTTTTATTTTATCTTACACTTCCATCAAGGCAGCACTCACTGACGTCAAGGTCATTATTTAGGTGATACACGAGTCTTCCTGTAGAGTTTAATACATGAGGATATGTATATCAATGACTTATATAGGCCCTTTCCATGTCTAGACTCCTGGAATGCTCAATTTACAGGCGAATTCCCAAGAATGTATCAAAGCACAATTGATTTGACTTAAACATCTGAAATAATTGAACACAGAAATTAAATTCCCTTACTCACATAAAATGCCAATTTCCTTCATGAAAGGACTAAGGTGGTGACCACGAATCTTTGTTAACTCTCTTATTAATGCTCATGCTTCCATCTCCTTGAGATTTGTTCTAAAATATTCTTTATAACTAATGGTCACGGATAGAGAAGCTGGCCATTTTCTTTGTGAACCAGACACACCTGGGGTGATTGGGGAAGTGCCGGCTGTTAGTATTTAAGTGATACCATGAGTCTTTATGCAGAGTTTAACATATGAGAACTAAAGATATGCCACACTTTAAAAAAAAACTAACATACCCCATAACATACCCAATAAAATTCAGGATTTTTGAAAAATACAATAAATAATTAAGCTCTGTTCTAACTTGCACTGCTAGAGCTGCCAATGTGGTGGTGGGAAAATTTAAAACTGGAAATGTAAGCTATATATACCAAGTTAGGCATCCCTTTCCCTTAAACTGTTAGGTTATTCTTGAATCATTACAAGGACGTATTAAGTCACCTGATGTCAGCAACCTCGAAAACATTGCGAGGAACAATGCACTCCATCAAATGAAACCCCATCATTCCTGCAGCAATTCTCAGAGGGCGCGTCCCCTGAAATTCATAACAGTCAAAGAAACAAGCTTTGTTTGCATTTGAAGCAAAATGTACAAATACAATACAGATAACTGTATGCTGATGATGTAACCATCGACCCCTTAAGGCTGTATTTTATTGCCTAACTCAGTGTTAAGTGTCACTTAAACAAATTAAAATTCTAATATTTGTATTTCAAAACGATCACTGATATAACTTATGCTAATTTAACATAAGTCAATTAAAACAAAACAGTTTCTTTTTAAAGGGACAAGTACTCTTCAACTGTAATTGGACGGTTCTAGAATCAGAATATAAACCATTTGATACAGATTAGCCGTTCTGTGGTCACTTAGCAGGAACTATCATAGCTACTGTATTAAATTACTCCCTTGCAATGCAATGATAAAAATTGTTACTGAAGATGAGGACTACTATTGCAAACCTTTAATCTTAATACTCAGGAGGCAGAGGCACAGACTAAGAGGCAAGATCTCTCTCTGTGAGCACCCAGTCTAGTCTGTATGGCAAGCTGTAGGCCAGCCAGTTACACAGTGGGACTCTCTCAAAGGAAAAAAAAAAATCTAGCAAATTAACACAAATGGTTCCTCAAGAAAACTTTTCTAAGCAATTTACAGGGCCAGTCCATCATAAAAAAACAAAACAGAAAAGGCTAAGAATTGCTAATAGGCATCATTTAACTGTTCTTTTATATGTCTTGTTCACCATTACAAGTCAAAGAATTTAAGATCTTATTGAAATCACTTTATTACTTTGAAAGGGGTATAAAAAACTTGAGTAAATTGAACATACGATATGAGTAATAAAATTAGCTATTATAAGCAATATGAAGAATACTTTAATGAGTTTAAGCATGGAAGCTTAAGTAAAAAGCAATCATTATCCAGAATAATAAGAACTTGAAGAGACTGAATCTCATCTAACTTTCTAAACTGGTTCTAAACTGCTTTTAAGATGAGGGGCTACATTTTTGCCCAATTACTATTAAGTATATTAAAAAGAGGTAATTGTGAAAACTTGGAAACTACCTAAAAGACAATTAAAATGCAGAATATTTATGGTTCCAGTATCTGTTTGTAGATAAAGACTAAGGTCAAACATCCCCTTGAGCTAGCCCAAGGGAACACTGTTTTCATTTTCATCAGCCACTTTTCAATCAACAACTCTATTTCCATGACTTACAAACAAACATACATGTATGTGGAAAATGTCAGGATAAAAAATACAGAAGGCAAAGAAAACAGAGGCTAAGAAGATGACTGGGTGACTGAGTACTTGCCAAGCATGAGGACTGCAATTTGTATACACAGAAACATGTAAATACAGTAGGCAAGGCCCTGTAACTCTAGCTTCAGATGGATACAAACACCTTGACACATAAACACATGGGCACATAAACATGTGCATTCCACATACACACAAAAAAAGGAAAAGAAAGGAAACACTTAAGAGACAAAGAATAAGATTGAAAGAAGACAGAGAAAGGTGGTAGATGGAAGGGAACGCACACTTAGCATCAGGAGTGAGAAATACATGGGAAGTTGATGGCTCAAGAACAAAATCCAGCGCTCTGACTTTACTCTTTATTCAATTGAATAAATTCAACCTAATTGAATCCCAGTGGTTCTTTCTTTTCCAAAGCCTCTACCTTAAAAACACACATGCGGCCACAGGTCTCGGCAAGACTGCACATTTCCTATGTAGGACAATGTAGAGCATGAGGTCAACACTACAATTTTTTGTTTCTTCAAGACATGTCTCACTATATATCAATCTATATCATACCTATACCTACATCTATACTGGAACTCACTCTGTAGACCAGGATGGCCTTGAACTCACAGATCCACCAGCCTCTGCTTCCCAAGGCATGTGCCACTAAACCCAGCCAACCCTACAATTTTTAATATATATGGTCAAAAGGCTTGAAAGGGTACTTCAACATAAAATTATTCTAGTCCCATATGTTTTTAATAAATGGTATCGGGAGACCTAGTCCAAATAACATATCTAAATAATTTAAATTCCCAAATAACAAGGAAAACACTTGCTGTCTAAATATGCAACTTTAATGAGCTAATACACACTTCAGCTAAAATAAACCATAAACTCCAAACACTGATTTTCAAACAAGGGTAACTTTATTTCTAGAGGAAAAATGATATGCTTTGAAAATATTTTTAATTATCACAACTTCATGGTCACGCTAGAATTTAATGTTACAGATGAGAGATGCTACAAAAATTGTACAAGACAGAACGCCAGGTAGGAAATGTTGATCATGCCAGGCTGAAGGGGATACAGGGAAAAAGGGAAAAAATAGAAGAGGAAGGTAAATAAAAGCTATTATTCCCTATTTTTATCTGTTGGAATCATCATATGGTTGCCTGTTGTAAGAATCTTCCAAAACACTAAGACATGGTTTTGTGGAATTCCCACAGGAACAAATGATCGTAGGCCAAACAGGAAGCTAAAGATCGCTGGGAATGATTAGTGGCTGTGCTCTATGTAACCCACTGCAGCTGATGGCTCAGGAGAAAACAAACAAAAATACACCTGAGAGGCTTCAAAATAAATTTAAGAAGTAACACTGCAGTAAATTGTACTTATAAATTCTGGAACTAACAGCATTTTCTCACACTCAAAGCAGATAGATTTCCTCAAACTAAAAAAAAAATTAAAAATCATGCAATGGATATAAAGACAAAAACCTATAAACAGAAAATTTTAATCAGTTTTTTCTAAATTTTCTCAGTTATATATTCACTAATATATAAAAACACACACCTTCAATTTTATTTTTCTACATTTTCAGTCTTTCATTTTCTTGGACATACTAAAATTCATTTAAAACTCATTCTTTCCATAGAGCTTAGTAACCTCAGCATTTTTCTTCTTTACTGTCCTTAGAACGTCTCACTCGGGAGCTCTGTGACAGATCTGAATCACCAAAATCACCAGTCTTGCGCAGAGGGGGCGTGAGTCCCTGATGACAAGCAGCGCAGTGTCACAGGTTCCATGGTGTAGCCAGGATGGCTGCAGAAGAGGCACTAAGAAGCAGGGACATACTAGACAAACACATGATGCACATCCAGTATGGAACAATGCAGATGGAGCCAGGATTATTTCATGTTACTCAACACGGTAAAAAATTTTAAATTTATGAACTGTTGATTCATCCAATTTCCCATTCACTACTCATGAACTATAGCTGATCATGGATAACGGACATCACAGAGGTAAAACCATGGAGAAGGGAAAACGCTAAAATACAACTATGTTCACACAAATACAACTATGTTCACACAACAGCCACTAAACCAGTCTTCTATATGTTGGGTACTGTGAAGCTTTTCATTTGAACTACATATATATACTTATTTGTGTGACAATTCACAAATCTCAATTCTCCCAGTCTAATATATAAATATTCTAGATATGCAAAAAAAGAAAGCTCTATAGAGGACTGAGAAAGAGATATATAGACATTTGTTTTTAGTTCAATAAATTTGATGCAAAGAAATAATTGTTATAAATAAATCATGCCAGTAGAAGTTTAGAATGACTGATTAATGATTCGTAGAGCCATATTCTATGATTAATGAATAATTTAGTCAGAACAAATTTTTCTAAATAAAAATCACTATTATTTTTGAAATTGTACCTTGAAGTGAATGCATGGTTTAAGTACTTGTCATGTAAACAGAAAGATAAAACAAAAGGTATAAAAAACAAAGCTATAAAGATTAAACACAAATTATTTAATAAGTGAAGGCTGATGTCTTAGGGTTTCTGTTGTTGTGAAGAGACATCGTGACCATGGCAACACTTATAAAGAAAACCATATAATTACAGTGTCTCACAGTTGAGAGGTTTAGTCCATTACCGTCATGATGGGAAGCAAGGCAGCATGCAGGTAAACGTGCTGCTGAGGAAGGAGCTGGGAGTTCTTATACCTTGACTCACAGGCAACAGCAATGGTCTGTTTCATTGGGTGTGGCTTGAACATATCTGAGATGGCAAAGGATGCACCCACAGTGACATACTTCCTCCAGCAAGGCCACACTGCCCAACTGTGCCGCCCCTTTCAGGGGCCATTTTCTTTCAAACCACCACAGCTGATATGCTTCCTTCAGACCAAACACCTCAACAAAAATATCCAGGTCTTTGTAATCATGAAGAATAATATTAAGAGATCTCAATTAGAATCTCTAGATATGCCACTTTCTAACTTAAAGCATGCACCTGCACAGGTTAGAACTACTCTCTGATGGGTGCTTGCAGCAAACGCTTTTTACAAAACTGCCTTTGGGAGGAACGTTAAAATATCAGCACCCTTTAACCTGGAAAGCAATATTCTGAAGAACAAGGGAATCCTGAGATGAGACTGACTTCTGTTTACCAAATTAGATAATACAAGCAAGTGTACTGGGTGAAACTTGTCAGATTGTATCTGAAAGCAAATACAGAGTCACTGCAAGGTTTCATGAGAACCCCCCCAAAACAACAACAACAACAACAAAGAAACAGTTGAAACAAAAGACAAGAAAGCAAATTCTATAACTAATACTAAGTCTAAGGATGCTTATACAACAATGAGTTAAAAATGGGATGCAGCTAATAGAATCACAAAGAAAATAAGTTCACAACTTGTTACCTGACTACAAAGCAATGAAAATCAGATTAAAGTGTGTTTAGTCTTGAGAGGAACAACACAACTAGGTTACACATTCAGGAACTTACAAGCTGAGATAGGTTAATAAAAGAGTTTCCAATTTTATCTCAAAGATATCCTAGCAGTGTGCTCAGCAGAGGAAAAACAACCTTTAAATAAATGTAAAATATCAAAACATAACAATTAAGTTTAAAAAAATTATAATCTCTACCACTGAACACTTTGATAAAAAACCTTAGAATTCCTCTCCATCAATTAATTACTTCACCTTTACAGTAAAAGATTCAAGATCATTCTTTTACTCTATCATCGAAATTCAAACCAAAAATTATAAAACAGTATTTTAAAATTGGTGTACTTTTGAATTTCATTTGAAGCTGATCCTGTGGGTTTCAAACTTTCTTAGTAGAAGAATCCTATTCATTTTATTCTCACACACAAAATCTTAAGAAGTTTTTTTAAAAAGGCAGAGAAAAATAAAAAAGTTGCTTGATGGAATCTAAAAGTGAGGGCTCAGAAACACATAAGTAAGACATTTGTAAACTTTGGTGATTTGTAAATTTTTCAAGAAAAATCAAATAAAGGGGAAAACATACATATATCTTTGATGCAGTAAAATAAAATCAACACAACTAACGTCAATAACTGAGATAAACAAGAGGAACTGTTGGTACAGTCACTGGAAGATGAATAGAAAATAAAGATGGCCCAGAAGAAATTGAAAACTGTTGTGTTAAAAGGTGAAAATGCTCATGAGAAAGTCTACTAGCTTAACATTAAATACTTTCTCATGAGCGGAGCACTGGTTAGCATCTAGGCACAGCTTCACAACTTGATCAAATGCTGGATTAATAAGATCGCCTATTGCTTCTTCCTTTAAAGGCTACTGTCTATAAAACCCTCCCAGGAATCACTGAGCATGGACTAGAGGATCGATCGCTCATGTCTGGTCGCTTCCACCACAGCCTGCACTCATTACTTCACCCCATTAACATTCCACATTGGGAGTCCTTTACCAGTTTTATGAGGCGAAACCACAAAATGTCAGGTTAACAAAATCCTCACACAGCAATTTCACCTTAAAATACTGCCTGTCAGGGATGTGGTCCCAAGATACTCAATAAATCACTAGCTTTATTAAGCAGGTTGAAAGTCAAGTAAATTAAAGTTCATCAGAACACAATCAAGATTAATCAAATACAAACAGATATTGTAAGTTAGACGCTCATGGCAACGCAGTGCAACAGTTAGATCGGCAGTGCTCCCTACAGGTTCTCTTTTGCTCTCGTTCTGCCTAGCAGCACACGGAACACAGGGCAATAGGACACACACTTACTGTTCTGTTCCTGGTTCTTCTGCTTATGACTGATGTATCTTTGAGACAATTAACAAACCCTTTTGAGATGTGTACGTCTAAGTCTATTTTCTCATTTTAAAAATGAAGAAATTGTCTTCATTGCTTAAAAGATGCAAGATAAAAGTACGACAAATAGGATCTGATAATAGTAAACGCCCAATTTTTACTTTCCTTCCTTACATCCCTTATTAAAATATGAAATTGCAAATCTTAGTAAAAGGTGTTATTCCAACTCCCATGGGGATCATTAAGCAAGACACCTGTCTCTGTTCCTATACTTCTGTGATTAATAAAGCCAGAATGAAAATAAAGTGAATGTGAGATGTGATGGAGTACTCATAAGCCAGAGTGTATCTGCCAACATTCCCACCTGCCCTCCTTCCTTGCCCTGTAGGGTCAAAGAATATGAACAATTCAACCACTGACCATCCATTCACCAGGCGCATGACCATGGTTACTAGCAGAATTTGCCTGTCAGAATGGCAATTACTAACCCACACTAGATAACTATACTCTAAATAAGTAAGTATAGGTAGTGTGCTGGATGGTTTTTATGTCAACTTCCTACAAGCTGAAGTCACTTTAGAAGTGAGACCCTAGATTGAGAAAATGTCCCCACCAGAAACACCTGTGGACAAGCCTGCAGGACATTTTCTTGATTAATGATTGACTTGGGATGACCCAGCCCACGCTGGTGCTGGGTGCTATAAAAAGGCAGGCTGAGCAAGTCATAAGAAGCAAGCCAGAAAGCAGCATCTTCCTTGGCCTCTGCATAACTCCAAACATAACTTCATTGGACGATGGACTCTAAGATGCTTTGGGTCCCAATGTTCATCACAATAGGGGAAGCCCTAGGACAGACAGAATGGTCAGTACTTGACTGTGTCTTCTGTTCCCTTGTCATCACGCAACAGGTCTGCTAGAAACATTAATGCAGATGCCAATGATTCTAGGAAAATCACAAAGGACAGAAACTCATCCTAGGAAATCCTTAATCCTCACTCTACCTCAGAAGGTGGGATTATTGCCCAACAGTGGCCACACTAAATAACTCAGTAATTACTAGATAACAAATATCAGGGGTAATGGCTTCCTAATAACTGTAATCAGGACCGTGAAAGAAAGAATCCATTTTCAGGACTGAAATTGCCTCTATTTTAAAAAGTAGTAAAGGTAAGAGCTGCAAGCCAAACAATTACATGCTATTGGAAAACAGAGGCCACAATTAAAAAGAACAAACTTTCAAAGTTAAAACTCTAAAACATGGGAATAAGAACACATATGATTCCCTGGTGCTTATTATAAGCAATCTTCCCCTATCATGTTCAGTCTGTAGCAAATAGTGAAGCATGTTGTGATTTAACACTAGTTAAATACTGATAACAGGCAAGCATTAACATGTTATATACCTAAAATACATTACTTTACACATATAAAAGATTCTATCATCCCAATTTTCCAGAAAGGAATGAGAAGTCAACTAACTTCTCAACGTCAGAAACTAGAAACAAGTCTGTAAGACGAACTAAAAACTAAATGTAAAAGGACTAGAGATGATTCTGTGGTTCAGAGCGCTTGCTACTCTTGTGAAGGACACAACCCTATGTCCAGGTCTCATGTCTTTTTCTAGACTCTGGAAGCACCCACATACACATGTGCGCACACACACACACATGCACATTCACATAACTTTTTAAAATCAGTTTTAAGAGTATAAGTCTTCTCTCTCTGTAATGATGGTTCTTTATTCAATGTCCAAAGGATTCTATACAAGAGGGATGTCATTCTCCAGCAAGACTTGTGGGAAAGCAGTCGTTCTAACCACGTGAATTCTACCAACCCATGAGCATGGGTGTCTTTCTCCTTCTGCAGAGACGTCAAGGTTTTGCTGCAGGAATCCTCTACTTCTTTCCTTAGATTTATCCCTGATATCTTCTTTAAAGTGACTACAAATGGGAGTGTGGGCACAGTCTCCTTGCTCTGCAGATTTGCTGTTGGTGCACAGGAAAGCTATTGATTTTTAAAAGTTGACTCCATACTCTTCCACAACAATGAATTTATTTATCATTTATAGTAGTTTTCTAGGGAACCTCTAATGTATAGTATCACGTGATCTGTAAATAGGATTGTTTGACTTCTTTTACTATTTGTATCCATCTAATTTCCTTCTCTTGACTTACTGCTCCAGTTAGGACTGAGCACAAGAGTAAAAAGGAGAATGGATCGTGACCACCTCTGTCTTCTGTCTCACTCAAGAAGGGTGCCTTCAAGTTTTCTCCATCTAGGCTGACATTAGCTGTGTGTTTCTCAAAAATAATTTTATGTGTACATAAAATTCCCTCTAGTCCTATATTCTATAAGACTTTCATCATGAAGGGATGTTGGATTCTGAAAAAGGCTTGTTCTGCATCTACTGAGATGATCATGTATCTTTAAGTCCATTTGTGTGGTTTCTGGATGTCAGATTGAATTGGAGAGCCTAAGAATATGAAGTGTCAGCCAAGGACAGTAAAGTTATATTCTCCCAGTTTATAAAAATAAAATTATTCTTTTTAATTACTTCAGTATGATACTCTAGCTGTTTTCTTTTTTACATATAAACAAAAGTTTAAACCCAATCTGCGTTAGCTAAGATTTCTATTGCTGAGATCAAACACCATGACCAAAAAGCAAGCTGGGGAGGAAAGGGTCTGTCTGGCTCACACTTCCATGTCCCTGTAGATCACTGAAGGGTGTCTGGACTGGAACTCAAACAGGGCAGGACCTAGAGACAAGAGCTGATGAAGAGACCATTGCGGGGTGCTGCTTACTGAGCTGCTTTACATGGCTTGTCAGCCTGCTTTGTTATAGAACCCAGAAACAACAATCCAGGGGTGACACTATCCACAATGGACTGGGACCTCTCCATTAATCACTAACTAAGAAAATGCCTTACAGCCAGGTCTTATGGAGGCATTTTCTCAATTGAGGTTCCCTCCTCTCCGATGACTCTTGCATGTGTCAAGGTGACATAAAACTAGCCAGTATATACTTAAATTCTTGAACCTTGAGAAATTTACCAGGCAGGAATATTAAAAATGTCATCATTTGAAATTCGAAGACAAGATGCTCATCATTTCACATGACCCTGCATCACGGGTGTGACACCCACAGACGGGTCAAGTGCGTGAGTGTCTCCACGGTAATCAGGGTCAGAGGGAATACATGACCTGGTCAAATTCCCTGTGTGGTCTTCAAATTCAAATATTGCCTTGTTATATTCACTGTTTCATCACCTTAGAAGGGATGCTAATAAGAAAATTTATTTCAAGATAGAAAGGGAACAGTAGAAAATGCATGTTACAGAAAGATCTATTCTGACTGAGACTACAGAAGGATGTAAAGCACTCCAATCAGATCAACTCTTCTCATGAAAAGGCTCACATTATTTATTCTCAATATTAGAATATTTCCATACATTGCATTCAATTTCGTAGTCTATAACCTATTCCTTTCTTGGTCCTAAAATGAGAGTGCTATGCAGGTATAGCTAAACTGGAAACACAATAGTGAGATGGTATTTTATTTCTGGCATGTATCCAGTTCTCTATTTTTCTTATATTATTCCCAGCAGGTATCCAATGAATATTTGTTTGCAGAACAGTTGGTTTCACAATACTTGTCTATCAGTTTGCTCAGGAATTGAATACCCAAGAAGTGAATCAGCTTACTCTTTATCTAAACCTAGTCTTTATTTTTACATTAACATTTTCAAATTGTGATATTTTTCAATTTTTGGTCTCTTCAAAAATGATGGATTTCATTATCATGCTTTAATACACACTGAATCATTTTTCTCATATTCACCTGCCTATCACCCTTATATAAAACCCCAACTCTGCTTCTGTTTGCCCCACCTTTCACCCACAGTAAGACACATTACTTTCTTGCCTGAAAGAATCAATCCACCAAGAAAAAATAATGATTGCAAATATATATGCACATATTTGCAAATCTACATGGTATAAAACATAGCGTTTTAAAATACTACTAAACATGATAGTCTTTAACCGATATACAAACTCACGTACACACCTACAAAGAAAACGAAAAGAGAATAATATGTACAAATAGTAAATTAGGAGAGGCATAAAATGGCGTAGGTTTCATATTTCAATTAACAAAACTAAAGTCAAGCTTTGAAGTGGGTAACTGTGAATTCTATTTGTCCAGGGGTCTCCTGGCTCCACTCACACACAGAAATATAAACTGTGTGGGAAACCTATGTCTCTAGGAAACAAGAACGCGCTAGTAACTTGTGAATATTTTCAGTTGCTTTCAGCAACTAAGTTCATACCAAAAGGTCTTTGAAATAAGGAGAATAACTGTTGCCTGACAGAGAATCATTAATAATAGTGAAATGGGTCTTCAGAGTTTCCACCTTGGAAATTACACTGAGGTTACACTGTTCTTATAGTGTATGGTACATGTTCTTCACCTAAACTTTATTCATACAGGTTCAAAGTTGAAACTCATTAAGAATAAAGTGTGTGTGTGTGTGTGTGTGTGTGTGTGTGTGTGTGTGTGTGTGT
>LOEQ01003906.1:155654-175635 GCA_001685075.1 Bramus lutescens
AGGAAGGAAGGCAGGCAGGCAGGCAACAGTTGTGGAACACACACAAGGATGACATGTAAGTTTATTAAGAACTTCATATTTTAAAATACGATGAAAAGCAATACAAAAAGACACCCACTGCACCAGTAAATGAGTGTACATATGCCACCTACCCACACGAATATAAATAAATGTAACCTATACATAGGAAGAAAAAAGAGAAACATAATGGCGGGGAGGTAGAGCCACAAAGAACAACATTATTATTCTGGCATCGAGAACTATGAAGAACCTGAAATGGCACTAATCAGTTGTATGGCTGCTGCAGAAGAAAAGACTTCCCCAATCAGGAACTAAAGTCTTAGTCACCACGTTGCTAGCACACCTTAGATATCAATATAGCTGGACCAGTTACCTTAGCTCCCGTGTCCCACAGACATTGTGACAGAGATATTGCAACAATGTTTGCACGCCAAAAGACACACACTATATGAACCTGTGGAGGAACTGGTTGTTTTAAGAGAGGCAGTAAAGCCCTTTGACTCCTAGAGGAGACAGCGTATGTTACCTTCCAAAGCTCTAAACTTAAAGAGACATCTTATCTTTGAAATGATAATCTATAACAAAAGTCAATGCCCTGACTCTCAGGATTTGTAAACAACATATCAGGTCTATGGAGACTACTGTGCTAACAGAGCCAGGAATGATGAAGTTTTCAGGGGAAAAGACAAGATGGCAGAAGATGTGGAGGGAAAGCTGAGGAGGTCAGTTCTATGAGGCACTCTGAGGGCTGACATGTCACTTCATGCCACTGTCAAGAGGAAAGCCAGAACAAAGCTGTAACCAGGGACAAGCTACCTTGTGGTAGGTAGAACTGTCGGAGGGAGATGCTGGCAGATACTGTCTACCATTGAGCTTACCTGCTAAGAAGAGGAAAGGATGAGAAGGCTAGTACATATTGAGTGCGTGCTATTTATCTGTCAAATGCACTCATAACCTTGACTATATGTCAGAAATGCTTGTGTATTTATTCACTGCCCTCCAAATCATCAAGCATTCATTACATGTCAAACACTGCAAGGACCTGAAAAAATATGACAAGCAGTGAGTAACCCTGGAAAGCTGTCAGATGGTGAAAGACAGACTACGTAAGGGTGTACTGTCACAACTCAGAAGAACACAGGAATGATGACAAATACTAGCAGAGCTGCTCCAACTGAGTGAGGAGAGGGACTGAGAAGTCTCAGAAAAGGAGGCAGGAACTGCATAGATATTTTAAGACAGAACTGGTTCTAAGTAGAGGGGAAAAAAAAAAACAAGGATAGATGTCAAGATTTGTCAACAGGAAAAAAACACCATATGCAAACTATAACTCCATATAATTGTAGTGAGAAACAAAGAGAGCACACAGGCCAGTAGACCTGAGCCAACA
Organism: Bramus lutescens; assembly: GCA_001685075.1. NCBI lineage: Eukaryota > Metazoa > Chordata > Mammalia > Rodentia > Cricetidae > Bramus > Bramus lutescens. Next base: position 157,066 of record LOEQ01003906.1, read on the forward strand.
GAGGGGCCATGTGTGAAAAGGTCTCTCCTAACACTGGGTCACAGAGGGCAAACCTGGAGTATGAACAGTCCTTCGTGATTGTCTGTTTCTACAGAGCACACACTCTAAGACCAAGTCCAATTTATAACCCACATTTAATAAAAAACATGGAGCTTTTTAGCAAGCAAATGTTATAAAATCATGGGAAAAACGCAAAATATAAAGAAAAGTGAGGGTCTACATATAAGAGATTAAGGGTTTACCTAAAGCTCATTTTAAAATATTAAATACAAATAAATTACAGTGATAAAATGCTTTGACTTATGAAAAAGTCACAGAAAAATCCGTTGGTGCATGTCTACTTTCAATAACTTATATGAACGTAAAAATGCTCACATCATTTAGCAGTCCTACCAAGGGACCAGGACGACACCATGGGAACTGGCAAGCTAAGAGCCCACAAGAACCCTCCCCCCTCAGGTAAACACTGTCAAGGATAGAGAGCACGCAGGGGAGGGCGCACAGAGCGTGCTATGCGATACTGAAGTGAGGCTTTCTGACAGTGCCACAAAGGGAAACAGGGACACTTGAAAGTTAGGAACTTCTTGAACTGAAAACAGATTATCCTCACATATTCCGATTATGTTTTTCCTCCCCTAACTCCTCCAAGATCCTTTGAACTTCCTTATTCATCTAAATCCAAAAGGGCAGCTAAAATAATAAATAAAATTAAAAGAAACAAACTAGAAAAATGAGGCAAAACAAACAAAAGAGCCAAAGCAAAAGCACAAGAAACATATATAGAAGCTGGGAAGCAAATTTGCACACACAGAAACCCCATAAAAACAAAATCGGAAACAATAACATATAAACAAAAGATCTATAAGGTTCAAAGAAAAAAAAATACCCAGACAAAGCACTGTGAATGTCACCACTGAGTGTTCTGGGTAAGCCAGGCATCATGGCCCAGGCCCAGCCCTCTTCTGATAGAGTCACACAGCAATGAAGGGTTTCTAACAACGATCTGCTGTGCTCACGGGTCAGAGCACAGCATCATCAGAGAAGCGTCTTCCTGCAATAGTGGAACAAATACAGGAAACCACAACTGGACCCTGTGCAAAATAAGAGACCTTGGCGCACTGGGTCCTAAATGAGATGTCTCCATCAAACCCCTCCCCTCGGGATCAGGAACTCTGTAGCAGAGGAGACAGGAAGACTGTGTCAGCCAGAGGAAGGAAGACAGCAAGGAAAAAAGGCCTTGATCGGCAAGGGTCCGAGGCAGTAGGCTGAGGATGTGCCAATGTGCAGTCAGGTGGGGGCCCATCTGGAACGGACCGTTTACAAACTGCGTGCCTTTCATCCAAACATCTTGACTTATGACATGGCTGTCACACATGAGTGATACCCAAGCACATATGCACACATTTGATTCAAATCCAGACTGTTGCTCAAAAGACTAATCCGACTCACATTGAAACTGGCTCTATAAAAATATTTATGAGTTCCTTACTATATCCTAGCCATGAATGTGGTTGGTATTTCCAAGGTGGGTAGAAATACTGTATTTTAAGATAACCCGAATATAGAAACAAAAAGTACATTATATTTAAGGAGTAAAAAACAAGGACAAAAGAGTAGTTCTTTAAAAACCAAATGCATGATTGCATAACATTGTACACACAAATCCATAAAAATACCAAACATAAATCTAATCATGACTATGTGAATTTCCTTAACACCACGAGAACTTATAAAACTTGTACTGATAAATGCCCTAAATGTCACAGATAATTATTCTTATACCAATTTGTTTTTAGAGTGTTTGGAAACTTCGTGAGAGGCAAATCCATCTGTAACCCTAAGAATGGCCTTTAACTATGAGACACTAATATTGTTAGGAAAAAGATTGTGTTATCACTTAAATATGCTCGGCTCATTATTCTAATTCTGTATATGGCAAAACAAAAAAAGTACAAAAGACTGTTTAACTCAATAGTAAATTGGTAGATACAAACACCCATGCTTTACTAACTGGCAGCACAGAACCCAGATGGTCTTGTGAGCTCGATACCCTAATGATTTCAGGACTCGAACACAACAAATTCTAACCAAAACTATAGCACAGATAATTGTGCAAAAATGCTTACTATAATACACATTTTTAAAATATAATTAAACAGACATTAACAAAGGAGGTGTTGAATCACCAGGCCTACCTATCTGCACAGAGCTAGGGAAAGTCAAAGGCCATACTAGCCACTTTCCACCTTAGCAAATAAAGTTGTGTTACAACAGTCACACTCACAGCTTTATGTTCTGCCAATGCGAATTTTTGTGCTGTAAGAGCAGGGCAGTTAAGAGACCATTTGATTCACAAACACTGTACCTTTAAATACCAGGAAATATATTTTATCTATAGGCAACATCTCATGCTTGTATCAGTCTTGCTGAACACACTACTATTAGAATCTAAGGTAATTTTTAAAGAAGCACATTGCTATTCTTGATTGAGATTTATTAACTCTCAAAGTGCTTCACTTTATTGCAATTCTGTGTGTGTGTATGCGTGCGTGCATGCGCGCATTTTCTTCACCCGTTCATTCAGAAGTGAGCATATATGGATATGTGTTGATTCCACAACATGACTTCGTTAATAATATGAAAATAGCCATGGACACAGTAAGTTTCTGTAGCCCAGAATGACTCTTCAAGGCATATCTAGAAATGGTACCACTGAATCATAAAATACTTCCATTTTTTTTTTACTGTCAGCAGACAACCTCTAAACTGATTCCTACAGTGACTTTACCAATCTACATCCTCAACAACATATACTTCCAATCCTTTCCTGCATCCATGTGAACACTTCTTGTCTTGTGACTGATAAAAATTCAGAAAGGACATGTACAAATACTTTTCCTGTCATTACTTTCTCAATGCTGTATCTATATACAGTATTTGTATTGGATTAGATATTATAAAAAGAATAGTTTAATTCTGACTGTGATAAGACAGAATTTCCAGTGTAGTAAATATGGATTTCCATAAGGGCTAAAGATTCTGAACCTGTTTTCATGTGCTTATTGGCCTACGATCTTTATCACTGGGAAAGTGTCTGTGGCATTCATTTCCCCACTTACTAACTTGATTATTTGCTCTTTTGACACTTGATTCCATTTGTCGCATACGCCATGCTAATACTCCCCGCCCTGTGAATATACCTAGAGAAGAGTTTGATTCTCAGTGTCTTCTCTCCACTGATTATTCCTATTGCGGTGCATAAATGTTTGTGATTTCATGATCATATTCATCAATTGCTCCTGTTATTCAGGATGCTCGGAGTCCTCTGGAGTAGCAGGTCCTGGACTACTCCTATACTTTTTACTGTGCAGAAGCTGTTTAACTTCATGGGATCATATTTCTCAGTTGCTCAGTTGTTCCTGTTATTTCTGGGATGCTAGGAGTTCTAAGGAGTCAATGCTTCCTTTCTACTTACACCAACAGTTTCGAAGCTGGGTGAGAAAACTTTTGGTTTTCTGTGTGTGTGCATATTCAGTTTTCACCAGCAACATTTGTTAAATGGCTACCATTGTGTCTGAAGCATGTTTTAGATACCTTTGGCAAAATTCAGACTGCTTTGTGTGGGATCATCATTGGGTCTTCTATGCTGTCCATGAGTCTGGGCATCTGGCTGTGTGCTGCTAACATGCTGCTTTGTAAATAACTCCTTTCTGAAGTCTTCTCTTTGCCAGCATCCTGGTAAGGCATTTTAAACTAGTGTTTCAAACTACTTATTTCCAGTTTAGAATGTGGTTAATGACTCAGCTGGATATACACCGTAGCAAAACTTAATTTCACATCTCTATGACAGTCCTGAATCTGTAAGTGTTTGTTTCCTTAGTCTCTGTCTATACATACTTATTGTCTGGCCAATTATAAATCTTTTCAAATTTCCATGTTGGATGTATTAGCATATGCTTCCTTTTGTATTTCCCGTATGGTGTCAACAGAGCTCCCCTCTTCTGCACCATCTGAAAGCTCACTGAAATCTTTGAAGGACCCCTCATTTCTAGCCCCATTGGTTACCTGGGTTTACCAAGCACATCATTGTACACATGTCTTATACTGGCTCTCAACAAGACAGCTAATATTCTGAATAGATGCCAAGGCAAAACAATAAAAACACAATAGAAGAAAAGAAATCACAACCCTGAGTTGGTATAATTTTTTTAGTTTTTTTTTTTATTTCAGTATCGAAGTCTTTTACTTTTGGAAAAGCTATGGATGGTCCAAATGTGTCATTTCAATATGGTAAACTGTGGGTCACAGCCAAAGCGCTGCAGCATTATAAAATCTGCCTTATAGAAAAAGCTGTAAACTAAAAAAAAAAAAGAAAAGNTAAAAAAAAAAAAAGAAAAGAAAAAGCTGTAAACTAAAACACACACATGATCTGTGGTTGCATGATACACATGGAGTTTGAAGTCCTCATAAAATCATAATTTATAAACACTTCATTTATCAATACTCATTTGAAAGAAACAAAATTTTAGATAAAAGTAACTACAGAGTATATCCCAACAAATTGACTCAAAGGTTAACATTTTAAAGGCATTTCTAAAAATTAAAGTGCAAATGAAGGAAGCCTGATAGGCTGCACATACCGGACAGGTGGCAGTCATCCATGTGCTGGGGAACCTGGGTGGTGAACGCAATCAGATCTGGGGCCAGGAGTGACTCCGGCTTTCTGCTTTCATTAAGCCACTTGGTACTGTGAAGGTCTCGAGTGTCAGAAGGGCCCTGAAGCAAAGGAATCAACTTTTCTTTTCCACTGTCACCTGAACAGAAATATTGATTGGAAAAAAAAATTTTAAATAGTATTTATGTAAAATATACTAGTTTGGAGATGACTGATCTTAAACTATACCATTAAAATGATGATTAATCAATAGTTGTCACTTTAACTGTCTATCTAGTTAATAATCTAAGGAGTGACTGATAAAGCAATCTTGGCTGTTTAAGTTTTGACACTTTACTAATGAATGTAGGGCATGTTCAGAACCGTTTATAAAATGAAATGATAGAGACACAATTCAGTGAAATACGTACTATGATATAACAGAATTTAAGATTGCTAAAAGAACTGCAAATAGCTTACAGAGAACATTACAAAACAAAACACTGAAGACAGGAAGACAATTACAAACTAACTTTTCTAACACCCAGATGTGGTGTTTAAACCCACTCTAACATCATCATTCAATAATTATCATACATTATCAATTCACATTGCTGTCAAAACTGTAACAATGAATATTCTTTTAATTTGTTCCTCATAACCGCTATTAAAACTATGCAAAGTTCTTCACCTTAAATCCAAACTAATTGGTAAGTATCATCCCTAAACTGTTTAAATATTAAGTACAAATAAAACAATGGAAAGCTCTGATTCCCAGGAACAATAAGGAAATTCTTGTTTCAGCAAATGCTCCTTGTAAAAGGCGAGGCCGATTCTCCTACAGAGGCAATAAAGTTTTACACGGCACAGCTGCACATACCTGGGGCTTTGGCACAGACTTTTATGGATCCCACGGTCCCAGAGGCACATCTGACCAATGATGTGCTGCAGTACTTCAGCTCAGCGTTCTGGATTGAGCCCTCAAGAGTTGGCAGGGGATTCTTAGCTTTCACACCTAATAAAAGAGAACTGCAAATGTACTAGCTGATTGAATTTAAATAATTTTTATATTCCTTCACCAAGGCATTTAAAGTTAATTATACTTTAATTATCTACCTCAGATATTCTTACAGTATGTGTGTTAGGTTTTCAGAGTTCAATATTTAAAAGGTAAAAGGATGCAATTTTAAAATAAATGGGGGCTGAACTCTCATAATGATACTTACAAACAGATCTTGATTAATAGGACTCGAAACTAAATGGATAAATTATTACATAAAACTCAAGAGGAAGTTTGAAAATCATGTTCAGTTTTAGAAAACACAATAAATTTCATATTTTAAAACAAGTTTAACTTATTTTGGCACAGATATTTAGAGAGAAAACTGCCTGAACGAGCAGCTGAAACTAGAGCAGGACAAGATAATCTGTAAGCTGGAACGCAATTTCTTAGAAGAAAGGCAGAGGGGTTTAATCAAAAAGTAGATGTTAATCTCTACTGGAAGATAGTTATTAATTTAGAAGCTGAGAAACTTCAATGTTAATGGTCAATCCTGATTTTGTCATGAAGCGGTGGGGAGGATCATACAAGCAGAGAACCCTAGAGAATATAATATTGATGAAGACATGGGGTGAAGAGGAAAAGGTGAGGGATCGTCTCTCATGAGTTAACATTTACTCCAACTCACTATGTGTTATATAAACAAGTCAGTCTCCACAGAAGACCCTAATACAGATATCGCTATCCTCATTATTGGGGTAAATTCCCATAGGCTGAGGCAAAACCTCATAGGCTGGATGGGAAAACTAAATTTCACAGGAAAATCTGCAATCGGTCAACATTTACTGAAGACTTGCACTGTGTTATGCATACAAATGAATTTAATTTTCACAAAAGATTATGATATGTTGCTACCCTCACTGTATGGATAGGAACATAGTGAATAAGAGGTGCTAACAAAATTCTGCACCATGCACAAAAGGTTATATATGAAAGAACCAAAGCACTGAACAATGTCATTTATGATACAGAATAATTTTGTGTGCCAAAAATGTCATAAATATTACAGAATAATTTTGTCTTTCTACCACTCATTTTGAGCATATTCATAAATAGCCAGGAATACTATTTCCCTTCTGTTCCTCACCTCAAAGTTTAGCAAAACATGAAGTATTATCCTTCATATTTAAGGATTCTTTAATTCTACATGATTTTAAAAATAAACTTACTATGTCATATTAAAATTTCTAAAATCTCATGTCCAATTATTTTTAGTATTTTTAATATATTTTTAATATTTATTTATTTATCATATATACAGTGTTCTGGTGTGTAGGCATACAGATCTCATTATGGATCTCATTACGGTTGGTTGTAAGCCACCATGTGGTTGCTGAGAACTGAACTCTGAACGTCTGGAAGACTAGCCAGTGTTTTTAACCTCTGAGCCATCTCTCCAGCCCCTTCATGTTCAATTACAGTGTGTTCATGAATACTTACTATTCACTAATACTAATATGCCAAAAGTATATGAAAGTCTTCCTGAGCAATGGTCAGGAATTACCATGCTAAATGATTCCCAAATGATTGAGAGAAGAGCATGTTAGAAAAACATCAAATACTAACCTTCGTTTCTAAATGAACTCTTAATGTTCTAATCTTTGCCTTAGTCATTGTTCTGGTTGACTTTTTTGTCAACTTGACACAAACTAGAGTCATCCAAGAAGAAAGAATGTTAATTCAGAATATGCCTCCATTAGTACTGTCTTGAAGTCATAAATGGAGCCAGCCACTCCTGGGCTTGATCCTGAATACTGTAAGAAGGCAGGCTGAGCAAGCCCTGAGAAGCCAGTGAACCAGGACCTCTGTAATAGTTCCTGCCTCCAAGTGCCTGTTCTCCTTGAGTTCCTACTATGACTTCTCTCAGTGATGGACTGTCACCAGGAAGAATAAGCAAAATAAGCCCTTTCTATCTCAAGGTGCTTTTAGTCATGGTGTTTACCATAGCAATAGACAATTTAAGACAGTAATTATATAACTATGAATCAATTAATTGCTACTTTGCGATGTTTAGCATGTGTATAATTTATAGTATGCATCTTCAGAACAGAAGCTGAGTTGAGCTCTGTACGAGAATTAAAAAGTGTATGAAGTCAATAAAGTAGTACCCAAACGTTGTGTATTTCTCAGGTTTTCAGATGCCATGACAGGAAATAAATAATACTCATGAAAATTAAATGTCAGAAAAACTTAAATAATCATAGTGCTAGCACTATAGTTATTAAAACATCTGATGTTGACTAAACATTTAATTTGACTTATTCATGACACAAAAAAATAAGAAAGCTATTACTATTCCTATTATACACATATGAACAAAGGCTTGGAAAGCTACAGATTTGGCAATGAATCAGAAAGTGAACTAAAAGGAACCATAGATTTTCTTATTAGAAAGGATGCATGGGGATGGAGAGATGGGTCACTGGATAAAGGAGTCAGCTATACAAGCATTAAGAACACAAGTTAAAAGTTGGGTGTGCCCACAAGTTCATCCCAACACTGAGATTTGGAGAAGGGAGAACCTCTGAAACTTTCTGGGTCCAAACCTACCTCCAGGTTCAGTGAGAAAGTCTATTTCAAAGGAAAAGAGTGGAAAGTGAAATAGGGAGGCATGTGATATCCTCTTCTGACCTCCACATATAAGGACATAGAAGTACAGCAAACACATACATGCACAATACACATGGCAAGATGTTGAGCTCTTCCATTTATACAACACTACTACTATGCTTGCAAGATGTCAATCAGAACATAATTTACCTTGTTCCAAATACTATCACAGCTGAAGAGAGAAACAGAACTAACACTCTCCACAGTTTCTCAAATCTTATAGACAATTAACCAACACCAATTGTTTAAAAGTATATGAATCCTACAGAGGTGTGTCTTGCAAGTGGCCATAGCTGTTCTAATAAAAATGGTACATGTTACATAGAAAGTAGAGTTCTACAATGATAGCTCATTGGTAGAGCTCTGACTTGCCATACATATGGGGCCTGTGGTAACGGTTTGAATAGATATTGCTCCCATAGACTTGCATTTGAATGTGGCCTATAAGGGAGGGGCGCTATTGGGAAGTGTGGCTTTGTTGCCATAGGTATGGCCTTACTGCAGGAAATGTGTCACTTTGGGGGAAGGTCTGAGGTCTCATATGCTCAAGCTATGCCCAGTGTAGGACATAGTACGCTTCCTGATGTCTGTGAATCGTAGAACTCTCAGCTCCTTCTCCATCATCATATCTGCCCGCATGCCACCATGTCCCACCATGATGATAATAGATTAACCTCTGAAGTTGTAAGCCAGCCCAATTAATTACTTTACATTGCTGTGGTCATGGCATCTCTTCTCAGCAACAGAAACCCTAAGACAAGTTTACTTCTTTACCTGCCTGCCCTCATCTTGCCAGCACACCCATTCCTTCACTAGCATTGGAGCCGGTTTCTCCAGGATTCCAGCATATAGGAAACATCAGCTAAGACACCCAAGCTTGTAAAACAGAGCAACTAATAGATTCTTGGACTTTCCATTCACAGGTAAGTACTGTTGGATTAGTTGGACTGGACTGCTGCCTGTAAGTCATTCCAATAAATTCCGTGTGTGTGTGTGTGTGTGTGTGTGTGTGTGTGTGTGTGTGTGTATTCATTCTCTCAGTTCTGTTTCTTAAGCAAACTCTGGCTAATACACTGTTGCTCCTTAAGGGCTGTGTGAGTGAGCTCTGCTTCCTTCTGCCTTCTTCCTGATCACAGCCAACTACTCCCTCTGTCTAATAAAGACTGTGCAAGAATGGTGAAGGATGTTAGTAGGGTCTCAAACACCAGGACAATACTATTCATAAATCTTAAAGAGGAGGGGGTGGCAGCTGAGCAGAACCTACCACGTTATATGTAAATGTTCACTCATTTCCTTGTGGAGCCCCCTTCCAGTCCTTCAGTTTCCTAGCCTTTCCTAGTGGGACTGAGTGGAGTTGTGTTGTGCTTCGATGTCAATCAAGGAATCAGTTGCGGTTAAGAAAGGCTTAAGGAATGACGTCAGAAAAATCTATATTTCTACAAGAGCGTATCAAACCAATTGAGCTGTCACTTCGTTTCGTGGAGTCTGCCTGTGTCAGTTTGTCCAGACCGCGGAAGTTTAGCTAATCAGGCTCCACAAATCCCACGTCCTCAGTGGGATTTTGAAAGGCCACATTTACTACAAGGAAGCTTTTTCCAGTGACATAACTGACTGAGGACTCAAACACTTTTTTGAAAAGCTCTCCAGTCCAAATTTTAAGCTTAAGCATTATAGTGATCCTAGAGGCATGAGAAATCGGTACCTGAGATCGGTGTTGACCTTGTAAGTGGATGTAACTATTCTCCTAAGATTCCACATCTTCATCAAGGTAGCCCAGCAACCACATCTCTTGTGTTTTCATGGTGTAAAGACTATGATGGCTTTAATTATTTTAAGTAATAAGTCCAAAATATATTTTGGAAGAAGGAGGAGAGTGATCAAAATGGTATTTAGTTCTCCCGCCTCACTCATCACCAAAGACACTCAGATTACCTGAGAGTAAACCTCTATATCCAAAATAAAAGGAAACAAACCTTCCTAGTATGTGCTAAATTTACCTATTAGGAAAGAGAAATCACAAGGTCACTTGATCCACATTCTACAGGTCAAATATCTGTAGTCAGAGATGCAGCTGTTCCAGTGAAGCCATGAAGCTCACCCCTTCATCCCAGTCCCATCTGGAGTGTGTAGAAAGTCGGGAAAATGAGAAAGAAGAATATTTAGCTTCATTATCCTCAGTTAAAGAGCAGTTGCATCAGCTGCAGAAATCCATCCAGTTAAGAGAACAGTGCAAATGCCATGGCCAGTGGGAAAGAGGCCTGGGCTCTGCAGCTTTCAGCTCCATGAACCCAGTCTCTGTGTGTTAGTCACCTGTCTGGAAAATGATGGGTGTGGGTGCCTCTCACAGAGCTTCGACCAGGACTGGATAGGCTAATGTGTGCAATCCATTACAGTAGAGTTAGTAAGAGATCATTAGCCATGCTGGGACAATGATGACACCGTCCCAGCAGTATTATCGACACTATTTATATTTTTAGTATTTACCCTCCTTCTACATCAAAAATCTAGAATTTCCTTCCTCTCTTCTGTCACTCATTTTCATCCCAGGAGTCAGTGGACCACAGAGGTGGAGCCTTATTACCTCAAAAAAAAAGTAAACATAAACACAGCACATTATCTTACTCAAGGTAGAATGCATACACCCTCTTGCTACAGGATGAAGAAGTTAAATCTCAGCTCTGCTATGGCAGGATGCAAGGACAGTGGTGGCTCAACATGGCAGGGGCCCACATGTACAGCTTGTAGATTGAACTAACGTAGGATCAGAAGAATAGGTCTTTGTACATCATCCGACCTCAGACCCACCTTCCCCAGACAGTAGATCCCCACCATTGAAAGAATGTTTATATCCCTACACCAACAAATGTGTGTGCACACACATGAACGTAAACATACATGCATGCACACACAAGCACAGAGAGAGAGAGAGTCATGTTGCAATTCAATCACTATGGCGGTAGTTTTAAGAAGTGGAATCCTTTGGGATGTCATTAAGTTAAAAGTAGATCCCTCAGCCAGGCGGTGGTGACACACACCTTTAATCCCAGCACCTAGGAGGCAGAGGCAAGCGGGTCACTGTGAGTCCAACGCCAGCCTGGTCTACCGAGCAAGTGCCAGGACAGGATCCAAAGCTACACAGAAAAACCCTGTCTCAAAGGGGAAAAAGTAGATCCTTCATGAATGGGATAGTGTCTTTACAAAGAGGCCTGAGAGAGATGGTTTGTCTGTCCTGCCATGAGATGGCACAGAGGTTCCATCCAGGAGCATCGGACACTTAATCTGCTAACACCCTGAACTTTAACATCCCAGCCTCTAGATCTATGAACAATAAATTTCTGTTGCTTAAAAATTACCCAGTCTAGGGTATTATGTTATAGCTGACTAAATTGATGAAGACAATATCGTTTAACTTAGCTTAGTTTGGGTCCAATTTTATCCCTTAGATTTTTTTAATGATTCATAACAATGCTCTATTATTTATGTTTTTCTTTGGAGGGGGAGTCGCACTTATCAAGAATCTTTCAGAATTCCATGACCGAGATCTAGGCCTTAGCCGTGTAAAAGCAGAATGCAGGTTTGAGAAGAAAACTAGCTCCCCTGCCTAACCACAGGCGCCCAGGATGGCCCTCGCATTCACAAAGTGATTTAATAAGCACAGTTGCTCAGCAAGCCATCCCTAAATGGAGAGGCTCAACATGCAAAATTGTCTGTGTGTGTATTGTCTTTGCAGGGGCCAGAGGAGTGCGGGGGGAGGGGGGGCGCGGAGAACATTCTCATGTGTAAGTAGTGGAAAGCCATCCCAAGTCACTGAAATCAAAAGAGAGTGTGTTGCCTCTCCATGAAGGGAATGTGAGAGTATGGTAGAAATAACCAAATCCGGGATTCAAGATCTCTGACTCTCAGCTATGTTTCCTCAGTGTAGTAGTACAAGCAACAGTGTAGATAACAAGCAACAAGCTTCACAGACAGCCACAAGATTGAGAATCCAAGAGCTGCCACCTCCTTGACCATTTATACCAATCTCATGACCCTGACTTCACCACATACATGTTCCCAAATCATAAATGTGAGGATAATAATCCTTCTTAACCTCCTAGGTTTGAAGAAGGACCAAATGAGTTTAAATACAAACTGTCGAAATGATCATCTTTGCTGGCATCAGACAAGTTCGTTCCTCCTGGTGACAAAGATTTCCCAACACGCATATGTGGTCCTTCGTAAGACGATTCCATGGGAAAAGAGTACCTCTCCCGGGAACTTCAGAAACAAGCACAGACATGATTCTCACTAACTGAGGCAGGGACATGTGTCCAAGCCTGGATTGGAGGCTAGGATCGTCCCAGTTGAGTACTTAAACAGAAGGAAGAGGGCATCCTGATGGAAAATCGGGATTGCCAACACCTGTAGGAAAAGCAAGGCATTGCCATGCAGCTGCATTCCAGGCTGTGGGGCATGGAGAGCAGGAATACTAGGGCGTTCTGGCTTCCAGCCTAGCTCCAGCCTCAGTGAGAGGCCTTGTGACAAGGGAATAAGGCAGAGCGTGCCACAGCAGGACAGCTGACATCTTATCTCCATTTATGCTTGTGAACACATGCACCATACACAAACATACTCACAAAAAATATAGTAAATCACAATTGTTATTTTGTATAATAATAAACAATAGTATTCATAGAAAAATATACTGCCTATGAGCCATTTTATAAAAAATTAAATTTATTTATTGCTTGAGGAGTCGGATTTGACAATTACAAAAGTCCCTTTCAACTTCAATGAGATTGAGGTTTAAAAGGACTTGGGGACATAATAAAAAAATTTAAATGTAATAGAAATAAATGTTCAGTTACCTATAGAGGGGCCACATATTATACAAAATAACAAATGAGCTAATTGAGATCACTGTGACAAGAATCAGTTCTGGATGCTTTAGAGATGAAGGTGGTTTTGAGGAAGAATCTGTGTGACATGGAAACACACATTGGAGGTGAGTAGAAGAGTATATGGGAAATGGATGAAAACCAAATCATTTAGTGTGTTGCTTATTTTCCCATTAGAAAATGAGTTTTTAAAAAATTGTATCATTTTAGAAACACAAAGTGAGAAGAAGTTGCTTTCAGTAAGAGTTTGCCTTACTGCACTCTCTCTGACACTCAGGACACTCTCTGATGCAGGGCAACTCCCAACACAGACGAAGCTGGGGCAGTCTGAGCAGACACCCAAGTCCACTCAGTAGAATCCATTTCCCCTGCATTTACTGTCTTACCAGTAGGAGGGCTGGCAACCCATGGGCACTCACGAGTATATCATTTTGTGTTTAGTCTAGCCAAAAATAATTAAAACCATTCCCAATATATAGCACAGCCTATTTATCCAGCTATGGAGACTTGTCACATCCTCAAATTATTCATAAACTCTTCTCTCTTTGGGATTATTTTTAGTGTATTTTGCTAGTGTGTGCATGTTTGCTTGTTTGTATATTCATATGTGTGGGCACACATGCCTGCGCGTGAGTGTGAAGGCCAGAAGTTGGCACTGAGTGGCTTCCTTGATCACCCTCCATACTATACATTGAGTCAGAGTCTCTCACTTGAAGTTTTGCCGTCTAACTAGGCAGCTTGTTCAGAGGCTTTCCATCTCACCAACTGAGCACTGGGAATGCAGGTGGGCCCCCATGCCAACTCAGAATTTACATGGATGCTGGGAATCCAAACTCTGGTCCACACACAGCAAGTTCTTTTCCCCTCAAAGCCATCCCTCCAGCCTGTGTTGTTGAGTTTTGGTTGGGGGAAGCTGTTTGTTTGTTTGTTTGGGATTTTTTGTTGTTGTTGTTCATTTGTCTGGGTGGTTACGTGCTTTAAATTTTGTTTCCATTTTTGTTTTGAGACAGGGTCTCATTATGTAGCCCAAGCTGGCCTGAGACTTGTGATCATCCTGCCTCAGTCTCCCAAGTGCTAGGATTGCAAGAATGCCACCTGACTTTCTGTAGAGAGGAAACTTGAATGACCCTTAAGTTCTTAATTAAACTGACTTCTTTCTTTAAGACTGACAGTAATACTACACACCCCTTATTTACCTAATTTCTCTTAAAACTAAGAGATTAGAGGACAAAAGAAAAGTCCTCCAAATGGAAGAAGAAATCCATTTCTGTAATTATTTTTAAAAAGTCATATGCAAAAAATGTGGCCAATAAGATGTGCCATGACATTGTACATACATGACACCAGCAATAACTGGAAGCCAAGTACAGGCGTTCAAAGATGAAGAACACAGACACATGAGCATCCCAGACGGAGATGACTCATTCCCCTTGGGAAGGGGCTGTTCCAGTCCAAGCTAGTTCTAGAACACTCTGTTCAGTGTTAGCATCCTAGCCAGTCTTGAGGATATTTGGGCCAGAACCCTTAGAACTACATAGTGTCCTTCCCAATTTACATCATCCCCATCAGTGCTGGAGACCAGTTAGCCTCTGAGAGGACTTCTTCTGGAATGCAGGTGACTAGTGGCTTCTGGGCATCCTTGAGTCACGGGGATCGTGGCACACTGTACATTCCTAAGCCTGGAATCAAAACACTCTCCCACAGACAGGCTACCCCAGCGTAAGAAGATCTGGCCCAGTTGTGCCTCTTCCCTATGCAACGTCTGGAGGGAAAACAAGGGAGAGAAGTCAAGGTTCTTTTTTTATTAAAGAAGCAGTAAAACTGCATTTAATCAGTCAGAACTTATGCAAGATATGTGTGAATGAGTGTGCGCATATGTGCACCGGTGTGTGTGCACCGGTGTGTGTGTGTGTGTGTGTGTGTGTGTGTTAAGCTGACATTTACATAAATTCCTGTGAAACCAAAACACAGAGCACAGAAGTGAGCCAGGGAATTAAGGTCTTTTGGAAAAAGAAAAAAAATCACCCAACAAGATTTCAGTATGCCCTGTTAAGTTTGTATAAACTTGGTGGTGGGGTAAACCAAATAATTAATGGCTATGTAACCACCAGTCAATCATCTGCATGGCTCGAGACCCAAAAGAACAGACATCTGCCTTGGAGCATGTCAGAGAGTAGTCTCCATGCCACATCCAAACTCATAGACAAATATTAAGAATGGGAGAGGCGTTCTTGGTCGTTCTGCCTGGGCCAATCACACATGGCTCTGCAGGTTCCTGGGCATGGAATGCTAACTTGTTCTTAAGATTCGGCTCATGCTATGCTTGTTATTGTTGCTGTTGTTGTTGTTGTTGCTGCTGTTGTTGTTTTAGGGTTTTGTTTTGTTTTGAGTCAGGGTCTGACTATATAGCCCTGTCTGGCTTGGAGCCAGCTACATAGACCAGCTTGCCTTGAACTCCCAAAGATCCATCTCCTAAGTACTGGACTTAAAGGAGTGCCCACCTGACCCAGCTTTCATGCCAGTCTTCATGTTTAAAGGCTTTAATACTAAAAGAAATTTATTTTCACAGACAATGTAATCCACTTGATCATAAGGCAGAATTGTTAAAATTTTAACTTTTTGTTATTTTTAAATAGAATGCTCAAAACATCTTTCTATAATGATTAAATGTAGGGGGACAATAAGCAGTGATAAAAACAACTTTATTTTGAGAAATACAACCAACATTCTCTAGAGAGCTCTAAGCCATTTTCACATGTCTTCCAACCTGGCAGAAGTACCAGCCCACAGATTAAAAGACACATAACTAGCTTCTTGAAGTATCTTGGAGGTCTCACTACGGAACCCACTGGACAGTGAGAATGGCCTGTGTCTGGTGGGACAAGATTTAGGTTACACACAGAATTAGCAAAATCTTACCTGGAGCTTTTACATAGGACTAATATTTAAAGTGTGGAGATGCAGCCCGTAGCTGACCAGGCTGGAAGCCATGTTTCAGATCTTTGTACATAGAGTGCTATGCCATCTTCACTGCTCAATCTTAGCCTAAAGGTCAAGGACAACCCTTCACAGTTCTGCCAATCACCCATCACCACACTGTGCTCAAGGGATGCTGCTCATCTCGAGGCGTGTTTGTTATTATTCTTGTTGTTGTTTGGGTCTTTTGTTTGGTTGGTTTGGTTTGGTTTTTTTTGCTGTTATTATTGTTTTGTTTTGTTTGCACTGCTTGTCTCTTCTTCAACTGCACAGGTTTGTTCGACTATCTCCTTCATCCTTGAAGCTGTTTTTGCAGAAGTATAACATAAGTTTCTCGATTACATTTAATGACAACCCCAGTTTCCCCAGAAGGACTAAATGAAAATTGAATTTCACCAATTACAGTCAGCCATGGAGGTCTTCAAATGCTTCACAATGTGGCTTAATATGAACCATTCACATCCCAAGTACAGCCCCAAATAAGTTATCTTTGATTGTCTTTCAGGCTGTTTGTCACCATGTAGTGCCTCCCTCCCAGCCTAGGGCAGGATGATGCTTCTGACCCCTTCTGTTGAGCCGATGCGAGCATGCAGCTTGCTCTGGCCAGTGGACATGAGCAGAGGTGTCACTTCTCTGTGTACATTTCCTTGCCTGCCACAGTGGTCAAGGTATGCGTGACTGTACAGTCAGCCTCAACCCTGAATAAAGGGGACAGTGCTGCACAGAAGAGATACAAAGTAAGCAAACAGAACAAACAAAAACCAAAGCCAAAACAAAAGAGTGTTATTTCAAATTACTGAGCTTTGGGGATTGTCTGTTATGGCAACTTAATGCCCCTGACACTTTAGTCCTACTGAAATGCTATTCTTTCACAGAAAAGAAACGTCGGGGCACTGAGCATCATGGCAAATCCGAAAGAGAAGAAACGTGGGCTCTATTACATGAGAGCGTGTGCATGATTTGTAGATGCGTACGCAAGTTATTGACAGGCACTTTACTAAAGCTGATTTTTCTCCAAGTTGGAGCTAGTAAAACTGCTCAAAGCCCTTAGATAATCTACAATCTTCAAAATGTCATAGAAAAAACAAAGTTCTTTGACTTGAACCCATTTGTCAAAATCATTTGCAGGGTCACATTTCCAGGACCAAGTCCATTATTCAAATGGAACGTCGTTCTGAGGTACCAAACAAACTAAGCAGTTATTGGGCTCTTGTGTCATTGAGGAAGGCCAGGCTGACCCAGGAGGAGATGATTACAACAAAAAGAGGAGCATCCAGTCATTAACAAAATTAGAGAACCCTAACCAAGTCAAAGGCCACACTGTACCCTCTCACTTCAGAGAGTATGAAACCAGAGCCCAGCATATGCATTGTAAGAAAATACACGCTATTTGATTGAATTCCTAAGGTAAAAACCTTAGGGGATGTTTTGGGGGTCTGGAATGAGTAACTGAGCGCTGTGTTCAAACGGGGCCTTGATTACACTTGTACTCTACCTACAACCTGCACACTTTCCCGCCTTTGAAACACTGTGGCTCTGGAGGATTTTCTTCCTCACTGCAGAAAAGAATTGCCTGAGTTTCTCCTTTAAGTAAAGAGAAAACTGTCTGCTTTCAGCTGCTTTGAACTGGTGAGTCAGGGCGTGATGGATGATGTCATATGTTAGCCTGCAATCCCTGGTGTGGTTCTGGGGGCTCCCTGGAGCTCTCCACTCAGTCCTGTCCCGTTTCCTTGGCAGACAGTACTCCCCGGATTCCATCCTTTCTTCTTTGGCTTCTTCTCAGCCCCAGGCCAGGAACCTGGCTAGCAGGGGATAAAACAGGAAGTCTGAGCGCTTCAGCTGGCTGCGAGCCCCCTAGTGTTTTCCCACTCGGCAGCGTACTGGCCTGGTTCCCCAGAAGTACAAACACAGGCACAGAGCCCCATTGTTGCCGCCTTCCCTGGCCCACTGGTCCTAATATGGAATGCAGCAGGAAACCCACGATTTCCTGACGCTCGGCAAGCTGGAGGAAGCAAGGGGGGAAACTCCGTTTAAAAGCCTTGCCCTCCTCCATGTTAGCTGTGTGCTGGAAAACCAGGCAGGAGTTATCCAATTCCCACCGTGTCATCAACCGGGCTGGGGATGGGGAGGGCAGAGTGAGACTCTCAACAGGCTGCTGCAATATTTAGACTGCCAGGAAGTCCCGGGAAGTCTGTGGAAACGAGAGCCTCTTAACTCCAGCCATTGGGGGAAAAGGACAGACCTTTTACATCCCTCCTCCCAAGAGTGCGTTCCCCTTCTCTTCCAGCATGGTGAGCAGCGGGACTGGTGTGTGTCTGGGCCGTGCCTGGGAGAGCCAGGTCAGCCACAGTCAGGTCGCCTGAGCCGCAGTCTGGGGCCGGTCCCACTGCTCC
>LOEQ01003906.1:175702-197231 GCA_001685075.1 Bramus lutescens
GAGCGACGAGAATAGGACCCTGAAGTGTGTGGTGGTCGGGGACGGCGCGGTGGGGAAGACCTGCCTGCTGATGAGCTACGCCAACGACGCCTTCCCTGAGGAGTACGTGCCCACTGTGTTTGACCACTATGCAGGTAGGAAAAGTGGGGATCAAGTTTATCTGAAAGAGCGATGGGGATGGGGGCACAGCCCAAGTTCAGAAGGGCCTGGCTTACCCAGAAAGTCAGCGTCAGATGTGGGACTGGCAGGTACCAGGTTAACTCAAGCCAAGAATCCTGGGGGATCCTGGGGGAGAACCTGCACATCAATTTACATGGTACCGCCTTCTCCACTTGAAGCAAAAGTGTAATCCTGGAAATTATCCTCCAGACCTCAAGACCAGAAATTTTTCTCAACATTTTCCTCTGAACTGCCCTATACTTTTCACAAAGATGGTTTATGTGTGGTGTAATTGCATAAATTTCCATTAAAAATCACCACTAGACACGTGGGAAGAATGCTCTACTCTATACACGTTAGCTGCTCCTTCATGCTGGTCATAAAAGAAAATGCTAAGAAAACCAGCCAAAAAAAAAAACATTTTCTTTTTTTTTTTCTGGATTACTTGGGGCCTAAATTTTGTGCTTTCTCTCTTCTGGGGTGGTAGGCGAGGAGGAAGGTGTCCCACTCTTAAATATTGCGTGGGAAATTAAGCAAAAGATCGCTATGTTTTTAAAAGTAAAAATTCACATGCAAATAAAATCACTTCGGAGTGTGTCCCCAAAAAGACAAATTTTAGTAGTCACAACTTAATTCTTTCTGAGACTTCTAATTGGGGGGGGGTTGAAAGCCTGTGGAAGTTTCGGTCAGCATCCTGCTTTGGTTCCCATCTTGACTGTGACCCATAAGCTTCCCCTATGGGAATTGATGTGTTTCTCTCAGCTCACTGTGGCCTCGGTTTTATAACTTTTTTTTTTTTAACGCGGCGATCACCAGAGAATTATCAGGGATCTGGGGTCTGGTGGGGGTCTGGTCTTCACCTTGGATTGGGATCGGGATTCCTGAGAAGGAAGCCGCCCACATTAAGCCAGCCTGAGTCTGCTCTCGGTCATTTGAAATCCCCTCTCCACAGGAAGTAGCCGCTTCTCCGGAGTGCCATAGTCGCCCCCATCGCCCCTTCCTTTTGAGTGTACGTATTTGTGGTGGTACGCAGTGGACAGGCGAGAGATTCACTGCTTGGGAGGGCGTCCATTCCCTAACAAGCTTTTTGTTTGTTTGTTTGTTTGTAGAAATTACCTGTAAATTTTAATGCCAAGTCTTCCGGGCATTTCTGAAAATGTACTGAGTATGACCAGGGAAGAAGTTTTTAATGAGGATGGAACAAAGATTTTAAAAAAAAAACAGACTTTTATCTTGAGGGGGAAGATGTGAAATAAGGGTTCTGTACCTTGAGGCGGGTACTCTGGTTCTGGTCCCAGAAACATTGTCCCAGAAGTTGTTTCTCCTGTATCTTCTTTATGCCACAAAGGGAAGTGGAGGGTACCTAAGTTCAGGAGCTTCCTGTTCAAAGATGGAACTGAAAATCTCCTAAAAGGAAAGGCTTCTAATGCCTGGGAAATTATGTCTCCAGATACCCATCCCTCCGGTGAGCCAATTGCAGTCATGTTGGCAAGAAAGACAAAACCATCTTTGGAAATGGAGTTAGCCTATTAAAAAAAAATAGAGGTCAAAACAACTAGACTTTGCTAGCATCGAGCTATTTTATATTTCAGTTATAAACACAATGACTAGTGTTTGAGCACCAAAACCTCTCAAAGAAGTTTTAATATCTGGGTTTTCGTGAACTAAACTGTATTCTCCCAAGGACTCACGCACAGCCCCTAGACACAAGGCAATTCTTTGCACACAGTAGGCATTCCTGAGCGTGGTCACTTGGGTTGACGCTACACACTCCTTTCATGCGTGATCCTCTCACGTGCTGTCCGTATGGCTAAAGGGGGAAGAAAGGCATGAGCCACAGTTCACACCGGAGACTCAGAAAGTGCTGATTTCAGTACCAAAGACCCCACCCAGCTCTTCTTGCTCCGGCTGAGCCTGTAGGTGGCCACCAGGGAGCAAATCAGTGCTAAAATAAGCAAAGGCCCCCTTCCCCATCTGGATCCAGTTTTCAGTTCCCTGGGTCCTACTGACCCACTCTGATATGACAACAGGAAACACAGCTGCTGTGTCTTTAGAAAAGTGTCCTTGAAATCAAAAGCAGCCTGTCTCTTGGAGATGGCTCACTAGTGATGGCCCATCCAGGAGACTAAGTATGTACTAATGAAGACAGCATATAGCAATACCGCATGATCCAGTTCTAATACTGCCTTTTGTCATTTACTCTGTGGCCTTGAGAAAGTTACTTAACCTCTCTGTGCCTCTTTTCATAATGGTAATAACAAGGACAATAAAGGCATTTGGATCGGTTTTAAAAGCAAAATGAACTCATGTGTCTAAAGTTCTCAACCAACACACAAGGTAGGGTCAGGTATCATATCAAGGTCTGTGCACACGATAATGAAATCAAATGAAAACGTTATCGAAGGATAAGAAGTACATCAAGGAGGAGTTGTAATTGCAAGCGGATGCCGTAATAAAAGGACAGGGCGGGATAGTGTGTATTATTATCCTTATACAGTAGCTACTGTGGAGCTGAGTGCTGACAGCCCTGGCTACAGTAAATGGGATGTTAGCGTAAGAGGTAAAATGCCGGTTTCACATAAATAATCGCAGAAGAAAAAAAATAGCTAGGGGAAAAGTTGAAGTTTTATTACTCCGAATTTATTTACCCGTCCTTCCTAACTGCCAGAATCCCAAAGGACACCAACTCCACGTGGTTTTCCCGAACTTTCTGAGGAAGGTCCCCTTGATCTGTGCACCTCTCGAAATGTGTTTACGTTGCTAGGGTGCAGCCTGCACCATCCTGTCGTGATTTACGAGTTTCCTTACTGCCACCTCCACCCCCTTCTGCGCTGTGACTCTCCACATCCAGCCGGCCTCTTGCTCTGTGGCTTTGATGGTTCCTGACTCCCCTTAAAGCACACTCTTAGCTTGCTTTCTGGAACACCTCCTCCCGTTTCTGTTCCACACCCCCGCAATTCTCTCAACCCCCTCTGCGCCTCCCCCGTCTCCCAGGGGCTCAGTCATAACACAGTTCAGTGGTCGGTCCCTTGGTTCCCTTCTCTAGTTAGCCTCCGAACGCGGGTGTTGGTACCTAGGGTCGCCACTTAAGATATCGTCGATATACTACCAATTTCATATTTATGTCTGCCCCCAACACTCATCTATGCTACTGCCTCACTCTGTTTATAAATCTATTCGTCATCTCCAGCCAATGTTTGTTTTAATTTTCCCATCTGCTCTCCCACCTCCTTCTTCTCCACATCAGATCACCACAGGTTTCTTCTGCCCAGTGACTGAGAACAAAGACCAGTCTTACCTGTGACTCCTTTCTTCCTTAGTGGCCATCCTCCTCCCTCTCCATTCAACCATCAATTATTATCACTTGCCCCTTCAAATGAGCTCAGCCTTCACAATGCACCAACTACCCAGCCTGGCCGCTTGCTACCACCCTAATGCCTTTTCTCCTATCACACCACCATCATCTCTTATCCACACTGCTATAGCGGCCCCCCAACTCCCGGCTTCAAAACCTGTGCCTGTGTGTCTCCACCAGGCTGGTGGGAGGGATCATCCACAACCTCAGCTCCTGGGTCCCTTCCCTGCACACTCACGCTCTTCCTTTGCCATGGTATACAAGGTGCCCAGTGACTCTGTCCATTTTCCCTCCTCTCATCTCCTGGCACTGTTCTCGGTATTTCTGCTGTAGCCACAGTAACCTTCTTGATGTTTCTCAAGGAAGAGTCCTTGAATACTTGGCATTTGCTCTTACCCTGGCCTGATGCCGCACCCCCCCACCAGCCTAGCACTGACTGCCACATAATTTAATCCATGTGTCTGTGCCTATGTGTTCACCAAAACCCACACTTACACATGCACACGTTCAGACACATACACACAGTACATGACTCTGATTTCCCTCTTATTCCTGCTATACCTTCCTTTGTCATATTTAACACTACATGATATTGTGTGTTTATTGGCTATTGTCTTAGTTATGGTTTCTGTTGCTGTGGAGAGACAGCATGACCACAGCAACTCTTATGAAGGAAAAACATTTAGTTGGGTTGGCTTGCATTCTTAGAGGTTTAATCCACTATCATCATGGCAGGACATGATGGCGTGCAGGCAGACATGGTGCTGGAGAGGTCGCTGAGAGTTCTATATCTTATGCAGGCACCAGGAAGTGGTCTTGGATACTGGGCGGTACCTCAAGCCTATATGAGACCTTAGAATGCCCTCACAGCCTCTGGGTTGTTGAGTTTAGCATACAACAAGAACACATCCTCCTACTCTTCAGTTTGGTGACCAACCCCTTCCTGATAAAATATTCCCATCCATTGACATCTCACATGGCATATGACATCAGAATAAGACTCCATCTGAGTTCGGTTGGATTGTGTGCTGAGTTAGGGGGTGTAGGTGGTATGTATGATGAGGCGTCTGGTTGTATAAACTAAGTCAACTGCAGTAGAAGCCTGTCTCTACACACCACCACCTCACCGTTCGCATCATGCCCTGTACTGAAATGCATCCTGTCTGAAAGGCCTCTCTCCGAACACTCATCCCACCTAGGGCTCTCTCATCAGAAGTTGGGAGAAGCAACTTCCTTTTGGAAAGTCACTCTAAGCCAGTGCTCGCAAACCCAGGCCGCCTGTGCAGGAAGCTAACACAATTCATGGAAAAGAGGAAAATCCAGTTACTCTGTCAGCCATGTGAGATATAAAAGGAAGTTGTTTTCACAGAGAACTGAACGCTGGTTCTAATTTTTTCCACCTAATTGAACGGCAGCTGGCACAAGGTCGAGTCAGAAACAGCCCTAACAGCTAGGACGGTAGATGGAAATGATGTCAAATACACAGAAATAATAAACTGAGTAAAAACAAAGTGTCACACCCACAAAAAGTTTCTCCAGGGGCTAGAGATATAGCTCCGTGGTAGAGCACTTGTCTATCAGAAATAAGGCTCTGAGTTTGATCCAGACACTATAAAAATAAAAAAATAAGGACTTGTAACATAGTTCTGTCTATAGATGAAAATTCTTTCAGCAGTATCTCTTTTGCTCTTTATGAAAACCCTTACAGGCACCCTAAAGAAAGAATGATTTATTTCTTGGAAACTACAAGAAAACAAATCTAAAGCAGCTTTATGAGATTGTGGAATAAATCAACAGGTACACTTTCTTTTAGATAAACAGCTGAGATTTATTTGACAAAAGGAAGCCATCCTCCCACTTCAGCACGGCCCTTCTACCCTGCCTTTAGTTCTTCTGGTGACCAGCTCCCTCCTAAAACTCTCTAGGGACCCTGCCAAGTGTCCCCCCTCAGCATAAACTCAGGTAAGGTTGGAAGAGGTCACTACAGACAACAAAGCATGTTCCTGTCGCTCCAAACGCTTTAAAAAAAAAAAACTCTACAGCAACAAACAGAGCAAAAATCAAATACATCTTTGACTTCACTGCAAATTACTTACTGATTTCCTTGAACACCCTTCCTTACTAAGGCAAGGACACATGGGCCCTCTCACTGGTTATCAGCTGCCAGAAAACTCTATCTAGGACAGGGACTAACAGCAACCTCAAGCTGCACAGAAGTTAAGTCGTTCAGCAGAAGTGTACTGATTTCTCAAGCAGCAAACCAGGCCCTTCACATGCAGTACAAACCCACTTGGACATGGCCCCTGCTGCTTTCAGTGAGCTTATAACACAATTCGAAAGGCTAGTACAAACCAATTGCTATGGTCTGTTTGCTGGGTTACCAGCAGACCACTGAAGCTGGGTTTCAGGTAAGCCACCTGGGGAGACTCTGCAACACCATTCCCCTCTCCTTCTTGAGTGGTCAACAGCAAACAACTCGGAGGCATCTCCAGACATTGGATGTTTCTGTTTCTGACTACAGTTGCCTTCTTCCACAAAGGCGTGGTGATGATGGGAAGCATACACAAAACCCCTAGGGATGATGGGAACAAAACCACAGAGACCTGATTTGTGTGCCAATATTGAGCCCAAGCTCCAGGTTGTGGAGATCCCAGTCTCTCCGCAAAGAGGCAGATTCTCATCTGGCCTACAGATTTGCTTTCCCACATACACATCCATGACACCTTTTAGATTAACAGGGACAAAGCACTTTTCTATATAACACAGTCAGGACAGATCCCACCATTACTTCAATGTGGTCCAACTCCGAGTCCCAGAGAACATCCCCAAGTTCCACCAGATTCTTACCTGCACCCAGATTTGACAAAAGAAAAGGATGTGATTCACGTGTGCTCACTTAGGATTTGTCCTGGCTCCAAAGGCAGCCATGGTATTCATTTCCAATCACACTCAGTTTTGTTTACGCCCCTCCAGGCAGAATGGTAGCATTAGTAACAAAGCTGAAATGACCCTGGGCTGCATGACCACAAGAGTGAGAGGCATATTCTAATAGCATCAGTACTGTGATTCAGGCATATTCAAAATCTCTTCATACATTGATTCACACCTCGTCACAGTCCTCCTATGAGATGACATTGTTTTCTCAGTTTTGAAAAAGAAAATTAACAATTTTCCTAAGGTTAAACTACTTATAAAGGAGTAAGGGGAGACAATGGAATAGGAAGCAGTATTAATCAACAGATAGGTTAGTGACATTAACCAAAAGTCGCTGTTAGTTAGGGTGTGCTCTGCTAAGCTGCAGTAACAAACAGACACAAATGTTAACTTGTGGCAGGGTATTCTTTGGTGCTGTTATGTTCCTGGTCCAGTATTGAAGTCAGGAGAGATTCTTTCCTCTGTGCTATTACTCAAGATGCTTCCATTCTGTGACCTTGACACACTCTAGGATCCCTTAACTATTGACATCTCAATGAGAAAGAGAATGAGGTGGCTTGAATGGAAATATTTAGAGACACATCCTGGAAGTGACAGATGTCATTTTCTGTCATTCTCCATAGAAGATGATTTAGTCACACGCCACTCTCAGTCTAAGGGAGGCTTGGGAAAAGCCCCTCTGCATGCCCAGAACAAAGTACATATTTTGGTTGAAATGAGTAACCTCTTTTTGCTTCTCTCCAGTCACCAAGTATTTTAACACACTTTTCCTCAGATGTAAAACAAACTTAACCTTTTTCCCAGAAATCCCACCCAGAGTCCCATGTGTCACACCATCACGCCAAGGTCCAGCATCAAGAGATGGCTCATAGCCCTCTCAATATGACTTTTATATGGTTCTTCATGGTCCACTAATAGCCAGTTCTCTAACCTTGTTTTCTAACCATCTCTACTACAATGGCGGAACAGAAATAGGGCATCCAAAGTATTCAACCCCCTTTTCAGAAAGAGGAGAATGGAGATTAAAAAAATAGAATAATGGGACACTAGTGAAAAGCACAAGGAAGTCTCCCTATACCAGCTTAAGGTTCTTATATCACCAGCTGTGAGGAAGGACCTCAGGATGACCCTGATACTATTGGCTAAGAAAACCTTTGGATATTATTCTTAACTTTCCTGACCTGGGCTTCCAGAAGGTTCTTCTTCCTTGTCTATCATCCCTCTTAACCCAGATCTAAACTGAGCCTTTGTGGAATGTTACTTTCTTGGGGGTTTGCAAAAATTCCTCAGCTGACTTCTTGACTGTGTGATCTGCCCAGTTGTGATTCTATAAGCATGAACATGTTAAATACTAAGATTTCTGCTTAGGTCCTGAGCCGGTCACCCTGTCAGGACCAAAGTGTGTCTTCACTAGGCATACTCATTAAGTATGTTGTATCATGTGCTTCCTTTGCTCTCAGGCAAGCAATAGCTACTGGGGCCATGTGACCCTCAGGCCCTATCTACAGCTCAGAGAGAATTCTGGTTTAGTAAAAGCTCTTTCCAGGAACATCTGCTGCTCAGATTTCTTTTCCTTTTAATACTCCCTCATTGATTGAGGCGCACATGGCAGGGTGTCCATATGGAGGTCAGAAGGCAACTTGTGTAATCAGTTGTCACCTTCCACCATGAGGATCCCAGGATATAAAACATCATATCTGACAGTATGGGGATGAACCATCTTCCAGCTCAACATTATTTTTAAATTGTATCTTCTATCTGTGGTGCCCAAAAATTATGAAAGTTTTTAACTCTACAAGGTCATTAACACATTTTCTATAAGTATGTGATCTTACATATATACTAAGGTCCTCTGTGTGTGTGTGTCTCTCTCTCTGTCTCTCTCTCTCTCTCTGTGGTCCTCTCTGTCTCTCTCTGTCTCTCTCTGTCTCTCTCTCTCTCTGTGTGTGTGTATAGATGCACACATGTATGTGCATGCATATGTAGGTGAAGGTCAAAGACTCCTCTGTCATCTTCAGGCATATTCACCTTGTTTATTGAGACAGTTTCTCTCTCTGGGTCCTGGGGCTCACTGAAGAGGCTAGCCTGGCTGGACACCAGGCTCCAAAATCCCTCCTGCCCCTTCCTCCTCAGCACTGGACTCCCAGAGCACGACAGCACACCTGTCTTTTCAGGTGGGGGCTGACAAAGGAACTCGGGTCCCTATGCTTGCTCAGCTAGCACCTACCATCTGGGCTCTCTCCCCATCCTGCTAGTGTTCCTTCTTTTGAAATGTCTTGCTGTGTAAAGGACACAGAAGACACACGGGAGCTCAGTGACCAGCTAGCCTGAGCAGGCAACAAACAGCAAGAGACCCTGCCTTAAAACAAAACAGGGACAGATACCCAAGGCTATCCCCCAGACCTCTACATATGCCTCCACACACACTACACACCATACGTGCACACAAACATCGAGCATGCATACATGCATGCATGCATGCACACACACACACGATTCTTGCAAAAATTAAAATATGGATCCAAATCAAGGTTGCTAAAAGCTAGGGGCTGGAACTGTGACTATGAATTTCTATAAGCATTTCAGGCATTAGACAATGCATGTGAAACTCTCATTGCTACTTCAAAACCACGGTAATATCACAAACTCACAGAGCTGAACTCTATGTTCAACTAATGGCATTTGCATGTGTGTTTATGCATGTATGCAAGCATTTACATGTGTGCACCCATGTGTGTGGGAGCCAAAGGTTGATGTCAGATAGCTTCTTCAGTCACTTTCCATCTTATTTTTTGAGACATGGCTTCTCACTGAAACTGAAGCTTATCAACCGGCTAGACTGGCTCCAGGGGTCTGCCTGTCTCAGGGATCTAAGCCCACCCAGGGCTAAGGTTACAGGCATGCACCCCCATACCTGCTTTTTGTGTGGGTTCTGGAGACCTGAACCAGGTCCTCATGCTTGCACAGCAGGCCCGTCGTCAGTAGGCCCCTCCCTAGCCCCTCAAGCTTATACAGTTTATCAAGTTCAGTAAGCCTTTCTTTATACTAATGGAGATGCCTATAAATCAAGCCTGAAGGAGAAATTTTATTATCAACCATCAATCAATAAGGCAATTTACAAAGAGATATACATATAATTTCCTGACTTGGGAGTTTCTATCAAATTGTGTAGAAATAGACAGGACTTTTAGAGTCTCTCAGGAACAGCCATAAAACTCCTCTAAGTTATGGTCTTGAAAGAGAGAACTATACCCAAGACTGAGGCAGAGAAAGACCCTAAAACAGAAAGATCACAGATGTGCTGGGAGCGGCCTTGTGAAAGGAGGCATAGAGAGCTCTGTGACTGGGAGGAGAGACTTGGGAAGTCAAAACCCAGCCAACTGGGCATACTATGTGCCAGCTGCTGGGAATCCTGGCATTGGGGCACGATCTACAAAGCTGCCCTGCCATGGATTCTTTTCCCTGAGGCTGCTGCCTGTAGACCAAGTCAGTGGGAGGACTGTGGGGCTGTGGGGGAGCACTGAGGGGAGCTGGAGGATTCCTCCTCCCGTGGGAAGAAGGAAGGGAAAGTGCCCGGGTCCCGGGGTGGTTCGGGTGCAGTTCTGTCTTGGAAGGGATTATTGTTGCTCCATATTCATGCAGCCCTATGGTTATGAAACGAGCAGTAAACATCTGTTTCTCTGCTGCAAACCCTGCTGTTCCGCTTCACGCTTTGACCTAACATTGGGGGCAAGTAGGGTGGGTGGACAACCTCCTCCAGAACTATATTTCTGAGTCCAAAAGTCCTCCCAATAAATTAGTATCTGCCTGAAAGAAAGAGAGAGCGTGTAAATTGTGGGAGAGGCAGGAGTTCTCTTACTGGAACTCCCTGCCCTTATCAGGACAGCCCAGTTGACAGGCAATCCTTCTGAGGCAACCAAACCTTCCACTACGGTCTCTCGGGCTTTCTCACTATAAGCTGGTGGATCAGTCCTCAAAGTGTGGTCTATTGTTGTTGCTGCTGCTGCTGCTGCTGTTGTTTTGCTTTTGTTTTCATCTTTGTTTTTTGAGACACGGTTTCTCTGTGTCACAATCCTGGCTATCCTGGAACTCACTTTGTAGACCAGGCTGCTTCCCCGAGTGCTGGGATTAAAGGCATGCGCCACCTCCTCCTGGCTCTCAAAGTGTGATCTTATGGCTAAATAACAATGTGTGGCCCAAGCAAAACACTCCATGGACAAAACAGGCACAGCTCATTAATCAAATAATAATTTGGGAATGTTGAGTAACAGTATTTCCTGTGGGCCAAGCCCTGCGTTGCCCCTTGCTGCCTTGTTTAAATGTCATTTTAGGTGGTAAGTGTCCTTAGTCTGTGGGCAAGGAAACGGAGGCTCACGGGGAAGTTATTCCTCCCACATTGTGTGGTTAGGAAGTGGCAGAATTGAGGTTGGGTCTCTCCCATGGTTACCTCCTCAGCAAGGTCACAGCACCTGGTTTAGGCGGTGCTAACCTGCTTGTTTGTCCCTGCACTTTTATATTATCCATTCCTTTAATGCTATTGAGATGCTCTCCTCCTAGAAGCTATACCTGCAGAAGGCCAGGTTCTTTCTGTTTCATTTACTCTTGTGTTCCCAGCCCCGTAATGAAACTGCAGCAGCTCCTCAGACACAGACCTTGAGTCACTGAGTGAGCAACATCCAAAAGTTCCACTGCGGTCTTAACCATTGCATTTCACTGAATGTACTGCCCTGCGTGAACAATTAGGATAGTTTTCCTTATTGAACTTATCCTACCACCCCACACCCTGTGAGGATATACCGTAAGTATCATGAACACACAAAGAATGGCCTTGTTTAAAACTTTTTGTTTTTAAATTGGTTCGGAGGAGGGGTGCGGGATGGGGGTGGAAACTGTTTTGTTCTGGTCCGATTTCAAAGCTGTGAGTTCTGCGTGCTTTAACCAAGCATATGGTGGTTTTCCTAGTTGTATTAAGGGTTTGTTTTTAGCTCTGATTTTTCTGATTTTATGTCCTAGAAGAAGAAAAAAGGTAACTCAATTTGTTAAAGAATGTAGTGTATGCCTTTTCTTTCGGATCACAAGGCTAATTAAGAGGGAAAATAATAAGCCATCTCCTGAATGTGCAGCACAGATAAACTTCCTAGGAATTATGAGGGACACTTACAAAAGGCAGCTACTCATTTGGTAAGAGTATAGCGATTTTCAGCGGGGGTGCTGGCAAGACACGCGATGCATCCATTCATCTGTGCTAAATGCGGGGCACTTTGCACTTGTCAAAGCAAGAGCTATGGAGAAAAAAGACACTGTGCTCTGGCCTTAAGACTCCCTCCCTCTGCTTATCCTTAAGCTCGCGGTAAGAGCCCTAAATGCTTCTTTGCTCAAGTAAAATGAATTCCATGTGAAATTCGCCACAATGCAAGCTGGTAAATAAGAGCCCTAGGCATTTTCAAGAGTGAACATGTTTTACTTTTCAAAGGAGACCGAGAGCGGGTGCTAACTTGTTGAGTGTCCGTGTTGGGCTTTGCTGCAGAGACTCTGCTCATTATTCTACTCTTTTCCCTCACGATGCTCATATCAGTCATGCCCTTTGTATCCGCAGCATCAGAGTTCCCTCCTCTCCCTTAAGGTCAGTGACAATTGAGAAAAAACCTCACTATCACCCTCACAATAATGACTCCTCATGTACTCGAAGACCAGGAAAATTTCATCCTTATTAACATGAAACACTTCAGCCAGCTTTTTCCAGTTCCCTTCATATCTGACCTATTATTTCCCCCTTTTTTATGAGAAATATGAGTTTACTCAGGTCAATCACAACAACATGCTAGCACTACAGACACACATGGCCAGCACAGAATAGCTTTACAGAATTTTTGGCAGGAGTAAGTGAAGGCCCCCCTAAGACCAAGTTCTCAGCACAAAGGAGATTTGTTTGCCCCAGAGGGACAAATGGTGAGGATAAGGGACAAAGACAGGAGATAGAGGACAAGGGAGAAGGGGAAAGGATCAAGGGGGAGGGGAAAGGATATTTGTCCCAGAAGGACAAAGGACTGCCTCTGGACAGAAAGGAGATGATGGACATGGCACTTAGAAAATGGCAGTTTATGAAGGTAAATGGGAGAAAACACATGTTAGGATGAGATGTTTAGTTTTGATTGGGCTTGTTAATTAGGTGAGCCAAAGGGGGCCTTTGATTGCTGGGCTTCAATACTTTGAAAGCTGAGACTTGGTAGTCAGCCTCAGAAGAAGGAAGTGGCCAAATAAGGGAATGGACCTTGTTGCCTAGCTTTAGGAATGTAATCTAATGATTTTCAGCAAAGAAGAGGGAAGAGGGGAAGGGCAAGGCCTGCCAGAACCATGTCTGTCAAGCTCGAGCCAACTAGAGTCCCTTCAATAAGTATCTTGCCACATGGTTACGCACAGCCCTAATAGGATGGATAAACCTTAACCAAATCATCATCATCCTCATTATCATTATCATATCACCATCACCATCATCATCATCATCATCACCATCATCACCATCACCATCATCATCATCATCACCATTATCATCACCATTATCATCATCATCATCGTCATCATCATCACCTTCGTCATCATCATCATATGTATACGGGTGTTTTGCCTGAATGTATGCCTACGTGCCACATGCATACCTTGTACATAAGGACATCCATTGGAACTGGAGTTACAGTTGTGAGTGTAACCCAAGTCCTCTGGAAGAACAGTGCTCTTAACTACTGAGCCATTTCTCCACACCCCTAAATAATCTTTTAGATGACACTTGTCATTTGCTTTTTATTCCTTGCCACTCAGATTGATCAGTCAAGCTGACAAACACAGACAGCTGAAGTCATCAGCATGAGAGAGAGCACTGTTTCTTTCCCAACATGCTAACAAATATCCATGAAATTACCCCTATCTATCTACATTATAAGGTCATTTTAAGGCTTTCAGAAGACAAGATTTATTCAGATCTTAAAATTCATGTGATTTTGAGTCCCCCTAGCAATTCAAGCAGTCAAGCTAAAGGCCAAGCTTGATCACAGTGCCCTAGGTCAGTGTCAAAGGAGACATCTTGGTTGCTCTGGTTACCATGCATCTCACAAAGCTCATTTTAACAGATTTTACTAGGACTCAGTATATCATGTAGACTGTGGTGACTAATATTGATTGTCAATTTGATAGGAATTATCTAGTTCATGTCCTCTGATGTAGGAAGACCCATGTTAACTGTGAATGCATGTTAACTGGAATGAATTAAAGGGAGAAAGGATGCTGGGGACTAGCACTTAGGAGCACTCTTGCTTCTGGAGTGTGGATTCATGGGATCTGCTGCTTCAGGCTCCTGCCTCTATGACTCTCAACCATGACAGACTACACTCTCCAACTACGAGCCAACGTAAACCCTGTGCTCCTTAAGTTATTTTTGTCAGGGCATTTTAGCACAGAGACAGAAAAAGTAACAAAACATATCTAAATACATAGTACTGGCAAATCACAAGTCAGTCTCTCATCTCATATGCTACATATCTAAATCAATACCCTAAAATCTTTCTAAGGGTAGTACACATTAGACAAACATCCTACTCAAGAATTTCAACAATTTACTCCCAATGAAATTCCAGTTTGACAAAATGCATTTTGTACCCATGTGTGTTGTGTGAAGACTTTTCTTGAGATGCAACACACATCTACTCACTTCAGATAGGAAGCCCATAACTGACCAAAGTACAGAAACCACCGAAGTCCAACTTGCTGAATCAATGAGTTTTATTGGGGTCACTTACAGGAGCAGAAATGACTCAAAGACAGCTACGTCCCCAAAGCCCACCCTGGCACTAGAGATAGTTCACAAAAGCTGGGAACCTGAAGCACACTGCACAGCCTGCAGGCAGCTCAACAGCTTGGAGAGAGTACTTTCCAAGTAACTTTAAATGTCTCCCCGGCAACTTGGATGGTTTCTGTTTCTTCCCGGAAGCTGGTCTGGTCTCCAAGTCTTCTTGGCAACTTGGCTAGCTGCAGAATGACTCTCAGCAGCCTTTATTGCTTACTCTGGCAGTGGAGCCTAGTGAATCTGATCAGTTCGAGGAACTTCCTGAAGCTATTTTGAGTTGTTTACCTAACTGCAGGTTGAACTGTACAGGTCTTGGAGGAAACTTACTCAGTTCTCTGGCCCCTTCTTCCTGCTCTTACATTCTTTCCACCCCCTCTTCTGCAATGATCCCTGAGCTTTGGAGGAGGGGGTTATAAATGTCCACCTATGGCAAAGAATTAGGCCGCTAGGTCACAGCATCACTGTGCCTAAGCAGTCAGTTTTTCTCCAGAGCATCAGCAGTGGTTATGAGTTGAGGATGACAACGATGGTCATCTCTAAAGTGTAAACAAACATTTAGAAAGCATCTTGAGAAGGCACATTGTATCCATCTAGTAAAACCATAGAACTTGTTTCCCCATTGGAACATATGACTCCCCAGCCACAGGTTTTGGTTCTTGCTTATAGTACCATACATGAATTCCCCCTTAAATCCAATCAAAAGGTTGTTGGTCTTGCCTACTGTTGGAAACCTCAAAGTTGGCTCAGGACACCCCAAGACCAAGTTCTTAGCACAAAAGAGATTTATTTGCTCCATAAGAACAGAGAACGGCCTCTGGATAGAGAGGAGACAGACATGGCCCATAGGCAAATGGAAGTTTATAAAGGGAAAACCCTGTGTTAGGATGAGGTGTTTAATTTTAATTGGTCATGTTAATTGGGTAAGCCAAAGGGGGTTTTTGATTGCCTGACTTCAATGCTTTGATAGCTGGACCTTGGTAGTCATCCTTGGGAGGAGGAAGTGACCAAATAAGGGAATAGACTTTAGTGGCTAGCTTTAGGAATGTAACCTAAAGGCTTTTAGCAAGGCAAAAGGAATGGGAGAAAAGAGCACAGCCTGCCAAAGTCATGTTTGAGTAGGCTAGGGCACCTTCCTCTATGATAGCTGAACCCCTATTGCACAAGCAGACACATCCTGCCTGGCACATCCTGCCTGGCACAGATCAGTGTGTTAGCACTCTGGGTCCATAACTAAAGTGGAATGTTGGTGGCAGCTCTCCACCGGCAGCCTAATTGGTCCCCTCTGGCACTATGAAAGCCAGCCAGGAGAGTGGGAGTCCCAGCTTAATTTCCCCACGTCCTGTAGTAAAAGCATGCACATGTGGCTGTCTTCAGCAACAGCGTCTTACATACAACCAACAGCAGCAGCAAAAGCCTTTATGGTTTGTGGCCTCAGGGGCTTCCCTGGCCAACATCTCACAGGGAGATAGACCACTCTTGGCACTGAAGCTTTCATTCAATAACCTTATGGCCTCTGGGAGTGTCCACTTCCACCCATGTAGGATACCTTTGGGATTTTTTTTTCAATTAACCCAGACTTGGTAGGGTTGTAAGGTAGGTGGAAGTAGCATCATTCCTGGTTGTCTCTCCAATGGCTTTCCAAATCTGCAAGACAACCAGAGCTCAGGGTGATGTTGACTATATAACAAAACCTTCTCCAGAGGATGAGAAGGTCAAGTCAACATTCCCAGCCACCGTCCCATAACAAATAGTGGGGTTACAAAGACAACCTTGGTGAAGCGCCTGAAAGTCTGCCATCATCAGGTCTCAGCAAGTGTCGGGTGCCCCCATAGGTTCACAGCTAAGAAGATACTAAAGCCAGACATAAGCAAGGTCTAACACAGCATGGAAAGGTTCCGTCCATTTGTATCAATCGCTTCCTCCACAGTTAGGTATAATGCTTGGATAAGAGATGTTCATATAATTAGTTCCCCATACTCTTCAGCCATTCTCTCAGAGACCTTAACTTTCCACACCCCGGAGCTCTCCCATTGGGGCCTCGCTACATTTCTCCGCAGCTGATAAATTCAGTGGGCCCGACTTAATCCATTCAGATCTACTCAGGAGAAAGGGAGAACATGGCCCTGCTCCCCCCACCCTGTACTCCTGTTGGTTCCTTGGGTCAGAGTGGCCCTAGATTAGTACTGTGCCTATAACTGTAGCTTTTGCCTCTTCATCCACCATACCTGGCTGTGAAGAAGTTCCTGGCTGGGCAAACCATCTCCACCCCTAGCATAAGTACCCTCCTTAGTCTCAATGATATCAACAAAACCTGGGGCATCTACAAAAGACCATGAGTCATTTTGGACCCTCCTACACCATCAACTAACTTTAGGTGAAGTAATACCCATAGTAAAAGAAATTCATTAGTATTGGACTCATTTCCAGAGATGAGTTCTTGAATGATTGCCAAAATGCAAATGGATTTTGAAGTGTTAGCTCTTAAAATAACAGAGGAAGCATAATGGGAGGAGGCTGGGCACAGACTTATAGCTGCATGGCTCTTGATGCAGCTATACAATCGGAGGGAACTTATTTTATCTGCTTTCCTCACCACGAGGAGCTGACAGACTGACCAAAGTTTTCTCATGAACACTGTAGAAACCTGTTTCTTGAGAAATGAGCAAAAGAATTCTGCTGAACTTGGCTCTAGTTTGAAAACCCAGATCTGGGTACTCCCACAAGTGCTGCAATAACTCAGGGCCCAGAGGAGCACGAAATAAGACCATCTGCAGACAAGAAGGGGCTGCCCACAGAATGACCCCACTTATCCCCGAAAAGAGCTGACAGAACAGCAACAAAGATGTTGCCATTTTTCATTTCCTTTCCAGATCGTCACCTTAACTTTCAAATAAAGTATCCGAGTCAATGGATTTAATTTGTATGGTTTTTCTTCTCTCAGTTTGCTTTGGTTTTGAGACTGGCCCTTCTGTTATGGCTGTGACCTGCAGTCCTCAGTCCTGGGCTTCCAGAGTGTTAAGATTACAAACATACCCTGGCATGCCTGGGTTGGTCTTGAACTAATGATCCTCCTGCCTCACCCCTGTGCCTCCGGAGCACTAGGATTAGGGCTTTAAGTATGCATCATCACACTTAGTTTTCCATGGTCTCTGAAACCAATAATCTGCTTACCATAAAAAAAATTGTATTTGTTTGTTCTCATTGAGTCTTTCAGTTTGTTCTTACTCCATCTTTTTGTTTGTTTGCTTGCTTGTTTTGTTGTTGTTGTTGTTGTTTTGTTCTGCTTTTCCAGACAGGGTTTCTCTGTGTAGTTCTGGTTGTCCTGGAACTTTGTAGATCAGGCTGGCCTCGAACTCACACAGATGTGCCTGCCTCTGCCTCCCAGGCCTTACTCCATCTTCAGAAGGGAGCTCTTCCACTCCTTCCTTGAAATGTTCTGGACTTTCTGATTTGTGCATGAAGACTTTTCCTCCCGCTCTGCCGTGCCCCTTCCTGATGAGTTCACACAAAGAGGAATTCCTCTGCCAAAAAACAGATATACAGAGGTATATATATATAGCTATATCCACTTGAAGAGCAGCTCCAGATAAGCCAAATTTCATGCTAATACTATTTAAATTTTATCCTTTATCAAGGAAAAGGGGACTCAAGATATATTTTAATGGTATATGTGAGGATACAGAAATTCTGTTATGGAAATTACACCATGATGAGAGGGGAATGAGAAGCAGATTATTTCCTTATGTGAATTAATCGGGGATTCAGGAGAAATAGCATGACTCTATCCTGGAGCAATGTCTCTCAAGTGTATGGGAAGAGGAAATGAAGTAAAAATGCTCTCTGTGACTTTTCAAGGACAGAGTCCCTCCAGCCCCATGTCCATGGCACTTCATCCATTAAATCCTTTAGGTGGCACTCACACTGAAATGCCAGCACTCAGGAAGTAGAGGTGGGAGGATCTTCAAGGCCTGCCTGGGCTACATAAGATGAACCAGACTTAAAAGAACAACAAAATCATTTAGAATTCTCGCCTTGGTGCTTACAGCCTCCTTCATCCATTGCTCCCCAAATCTGCTCCTGTCTTATTTTAATATCCCATCTAAGAACCAACAAGATTCTGTGTGTCCTCTGAAGAAAGTGATTGGGGTTGTTGGAACCCCAATCTCCCTGCCCAAGAGAAGGACTTAGAAAGCAGGATCTCACTGGAGGCCCCTGGTCTGTTAGACAGTGGGAATTGAGAGTGAGAAAGCCAGCTGTTCTCGAACAGCCAAGGGTTCTCTGGAACATGCGAGATTACCATTTCAACTCAACTTCCAAAGTCCTTCCTCCTTCATACACGTTCTCCTTCAGGGACTAAATGTAGTTTCAAAAGTAAAACAAATGCCTACTCCCAAACTGTGTCTAAAAATCTGCATCGATGTACTGGGACTCTTGACACAGCAAGGTTTCTCCAGTTTCCTATGCCCACTTCTGAGCTGCCTCTCAGCTACATGGTACTCCCTTCACGTAGTGGTTTTTATCCCCTCTGAAGGCTGCCCCTACTATGAGGCAAAGCTCTTTCCCCAGTCACACAAGATCTTGTCTTAGCAACATCTTTGCTGTTGCTGTGTTAGCGTCCTTTCAGAGGTAAATGGGGTCATTCTCTGTTGATTATGTTTCTGATACCAGAAGAGTGGCAATAAAGAACACAGCCCCTTTTCTAGTGTCTGGAACGTAGCAAATGTCCTATGGGGACTTGTGTTATGCAGCTCCATACACACGTCCAGGAAGGTCATCTATTTCTCAGAAATGATGGGGCCAAGTGAGGCAGCATGCACCTAACTACAGGCCCAGCTACTCTGCAGGCAGAGGAAGGAAAAGAATTTAATCTCTCAAGTTTTAAATCAGTCTGTCCAATATAGTTCAAAAATAAGTCTTGATATCAAGCTGGAGATCGGAAGAATTAACAGGTTCAAAACTGGCGCTGGTATATAGTTTCTAAAATGGTGGTGGAGTCTCCCAATCAATGACATGGATGTGAGTAAACAACCTGTTCTTCTGTTGACTACGAGTCTCCAGGGACCGAAGTCAGAAGAAAGCACTCTGCCCCTGAGTTCACCTGAGGGTTGTCTTCCTGCTATTTCAGACACAAATCCTTGGCACTCTTCCACTCAGGAGGACTCTTCCTCAGGTCAGCCACCTGGACCACTGGTTCTGGCAGGACCTACTGACCTTCCTGTCATCCTTAGGGCCCCACCCATCCAAGAATCTTCATCATTGACAGACAGCCAATCTTTAGAGTTGTAAATAGTTTCTCTCCTCTCCATTCAACCTTTGTATTTGTGTGTTATGTGTTTAGAGATGACCTTACTCTTCCATAGTTTCAAATGGTCCACAAATGTACCCAGGGGAGGAGCCACATTTAGTAAATTGATTATTGTCAGTCTCTCTCATGCAAAGTTACATAGAAAAGTTATAAAAGAAATAGAACTATCTCATGACTCACTTGTAGATAATATGAATACCCTGACCATGAACTTTTAGGACACCAAAGTAAATGTAATTCAGTCCATTGTTGTTCCTCACTGAGTGGGAAAGACAGGGGAGGATGGGGGACAGAGGAAGGAGAGAGAAGGGATAAGGGATCAGAGATACAGACAGAGACCTGAAGAGATCCAGACAAAGGGGCTACAACTCTCTTGGCCAAACAATGAATTATATTAGCATATTCTTCAGTCAGGAACAGTAACCTTCCAAGCTCTGCTTTTCCAGACTAGGACTCTCCTTAAAAAGAGACTGTCATGTGTTTTAATTTTTTAAGAAAGAATATTGTTCAGAAAAGCTCTTCAAAAATTTGGATAGTCCTTTTCCATACCCAGATTTTCCTCAACCTCAAGACCCTCTAAAAAATATTCTGTTGAGCTTATTTATTACCATAACTCTCTCTAGCATAGTTCTGCTCTGAGATTGCGCATCTGAGAAGGCACCTATCTCCCTTGACAACACGGGGCCACAGGAGCCACCAGACAGCCTATCAGCATCAGCCAACTGCTCCCCAAGAAATCGCAAATTATATAATGTGCATCAAAGTTTGGTGCACTGCCAAGCTCCACAGAATGTTACTGTTTCTTATCAGCAATGAATCGTTTTAGTTATTAAATGTGCCAGAAGCATGGAATGGCATAACGTGTAATTAACTACAAGCTACAGTCAAATCATGAAACTGAAGGCATCCTCTTCCCCAGAACTGCATGTCATGTCTAAGACTGTAGTTCATCTTATGTGTTCTTTCATAAAAGCCTAAGCCATGTGGACATAGACCAGAAGGTCACTGCTACAGTGCCGCCACTTTGACAAGAGTCTTTTATGGGTAGAAATACCTTGGAGCTGTTGGCATTATCTCAGGAGCAGGGGAGGAGGAAATCTCTAGAGCAATGTTACCCAGCACCCAGTCGTTTCTAATCAGGCATGTAAATCCATTTTTATGACCTTACAAAAACTCACAATAAGAACGTTTGGATATTAAAGCACTCTATTCTAAATACATGATTGTAATTGTGCTGTTTACTGCTGATACTATCCCACGCACATTTTACTGCCTGGTGGCAGATTAGGGGACTGGGTATGTATCTTAGCAGCACAGTGCCTGCCTAGCACATGCAAGGCCCTGAGTGGGAGCCCCTGCACCTCAGACAAAGAGGAAAAAGAAAAAAATAAAACTCTAGGCTGACTTTCTTTCAAACCAACAGTGAGTAACGTCCCCACCCCTCATCTCTGAAAGACACATTTGAAGACTCAGTGGATACCTAAAACTACAGATAGTCCAAAACACATAAAATCTATGTCTCTTTCTATAAATATTCACCTATGGTCAAGTTTAATGTGTAAACTAGGCACAGTGAGGAGTAATAATGGAACAATAGTAACAATAACTACACTTAAAGTTACATGCTATGGTCTCTCTTCTCTTTCTGCAACTATTCTACCACGTGGTGCTCATCCTGGCGATGACACAAAGTTCAGAATGAAGGTATGGGATAATACTGAACACTAACTTCAGAAGTCATATAGTGAGCCAGGTATTAGTGTCACATGCCTATACTGCCTGCACTTAGAAAGCAGAGGCAGGAGGATCAAGAGTTGGAGCCAACCTCACCTACATGTCAAGTCACAGCCCACTCTGGGCTGGGCAGTAAAGTGAGACCCTGTCTCAAAAAGATAGATAGATAGATAGATAGATAGATAGATAGATAGATAGATAGATA